>PVIJ01020797.1:0-20061 GCA_004024925.1 Scalopus aquaticus | reverse complement strand
ACAATAGCAAAGGTATGGAAGCAACCCAGATGTCCAAAAATAGACGATTGGATCAAGAAGATGTGGTACATATACACAATGGAATACTATTCATCATGGAAAGAAGATAAACACATGCAATTTGCAGCGACATGGATGGAATTAGAGGGGATCATACTCAGTGAAATAAGCCAGAAAGAAAGAGAAAAATATCGAATGGTTTCACTTATAACAGGACTATAAGGAAACCAAATAGGGGAGAGACAATCAGCGGGGAGGGGGGAGGGGGAAGGGGGGAAAGGAAAAGGGCACAAAATGGAATAGAAAAGAACACAAGGGATCATGGAGATGGATCACGGTTGAATTGGTGGTGGACTACCCAAGGGGAATACAAAATGTAAAAGACATAAATAACAATAAAAATATATATTAAAAAAAAAAGAGAGGTAATCCTATATCCCTAAACTATATGAAGTGTTGTAAATCAGTGTTACTGCAATTTAAAAATGATAAATAAAATAAATACAATGAAAAATAGCAATACAATATGATCTATTAATCTTACTTCTGGGTATTTACTGGGAAAATAACAACACTAACTTGAAAAGACATGCACCCCTATGTTAATTCCAGGACTATTCACAACAGCTAAGCTACAGAAACAGTCAAATTGGGCTTCCCTGGTGGTGCAACGGGTTAAGTCTCAGTACTATGAAGCTATCCACAGCCACTACAGCATGAGTTTGATCCCCAGCCAGGAAGATTTCCACATGGCGCAGCAGACCTCTTCTGCCTCGCCCACTGCTCCCCTCAGCAGTGTACTTCAGTCAATCTACCTGTTCTGCTCCCCACTCTGTCTCTGGCAAATCCTCTCACCCCCCGCCAACACCTCAGGCCTACACCCCAGTTCTTGTATGCATCAATCAATCAATCAATAAATAAATGTTTAGGAAAAAAAACCAGTCAAATTGCCCAATGATGGAGGAATGAATAAAGAAGATGTGGTATACACACAATGGAACATTACGCAGCCATTAAAAACAAAATCCAGCCATTTGCAATAACATGTACGAGCTTTGAGGTTAAGTGAACATAGTTAGAAGGAGAAAGACAATGTGTGATCTCACTCATTTGTAGAATATAAAGAAAGCCAAAAATCAATGTTTATACTCTAACAACAGAATGGTAGTTCCTAGAGGGAAAGGAGGAGGAAGGGGAAGGGCAAAGGTGAGAATTATTTGGATGGGGAATTATGAATATATTTGGTAGCTGTCTTAGTGAGAAAATGTCATTTGGAACCCACGTGGCACTGTAAAATAACTACTTCAATTTAAACAAATAAGCAACATACAAAAAGGATAATGCAACATGAACAAGTGGGATTTGTTCCTGGCACCAAAGGTTGATGTAAGTTTGAAAAGACAATCAATGTAACTCAGCATGTTAACAAACTAAAATGGAAAATCTATATGGTTCCCTGTACAGAAGTGGAAAAGGCACTTGATAAAATTTAACAAGCATTCATGAACAACAACTACCTTTCAACAAATTAGGGACAGAAAGGAATTTCTTAACCTTTGTCTTGCTGAAAGCCATTATAGAAAATTTAAATAGATATACCGATCATGGATTGGAGACTCAATATTGTAAAGGTATTAGTTCTCTCTAAATTATAGATTTAATGAAATTTCATTCAAAACCCTATGAGTCCATTTTGGATAAATTGACAAGTTGATTCTAAAATTTATATAGGTAAACAAATGATTTTAAAATGCCAGAACAATTTTTTTTTTTAAAATAAGAACAAAGTTGGGGGACCTACATGGTGGCTTAGGGGTTAAATCTCATAGTGTTATGACCACTATGACCTGAGTTCAATCCCTGGCCAGGGAGCTAACACACATATGGTGGTACACTTGCCCCATTTGTTTCCATTCATTCAAAGAGCATACTCCTGGACTACATGGTTTCTAATGCCAGAAAATAACTGCTTCACAGACTTTGTCCAGTTTTCTAGTTGTTTATCAGTAAATCAAGTCTGGTACAAGTTACTCCACTATGGTCAGAAAATGGAAACTGGAATTTTTGCTAATCTAGTTTGAACTATTAACAGGTTGAGTGGCACATAATTGTCCTAGCACTTAAAACAACAGTTGATTACCATATTAAATTACAGTTATTTCATTTACCTTACTAATTTGGCCCTCATAGTAGTGAGTTATTTTTTTAAAAAGATTTATTTATTTATTTATGCATACAAGCTGGGGTACAGGCCCGAGGTGTGGGGCGGTGAGAGGGTTCACCAGAGACAGAGTGGGGAGCAGAACAGGCAGATCAACCGAAGTACATTGCTGAGGGGAACAGCGGGCGAGGCAGGAGAGGTCTGCTGCCCCATGTGGGAATCTCCCTGGCCAGGCGTCGAACTCACATCACCCCTGCCGACAGCTCCACAGCACAGAGCTTAACCCTGTGCCACCAGGGAGGCCCAATAGTAAGTTATTTTAGATCCCAAAATAGTGAGGTTTACAAGCCAAGTCAATGATCAAGGTAATAAACAGTATGGTTTGGAATTGGGAGTACAACAGTTACAAAAACCACTATGCTAAAATTTATCTCCTGGCTTACTTTTTCTTAGATACATGTTTCATTTATATCACCAAACTCTTTTATTTTCCATCCAAACCTCCGTTCTTCCTTTTTTCCCCTCATGTTTTAATTATTCATTATCTTATGCTTTAATCATAAGCTTTTCATCTTAGCAGGGTCAAAATTTTACAAGTAATTCAGTCTTTGACTTTCCCCTTTGAAAAATATCATTTTTAATTCACTACCATAAATTATTTTAGACTGAATTTCAAGTGATAAACTACTATCAATATATATCAAACTGTTACAGGGCAACCCCAATGTGAAATGGGTGGGCCTGACTGTGGGTCCTCACCCTTGCGCTTAAAAGGGACTTATAATGAGACTCAACCTCAGGCACACACAAAATGGTTAACAAAGGGTTTATTTACAAAAAGGGGAAATGAAGAAAGGAGTAACTTAGGGAGAAAGAGAGAGAGATAAATTGGTGAATGCGTCCGGCCAGTTCCACTGAGCTGGAATCCCAATAGCACACTGAATGCCAGTGAAAAACCAAGGACCCCGAAGGCCCACATGTCTGGTTATATATCAAACATGGTGGTTGGACCAGTTCACATTCCCACCAGCAGTGTAGAAGAGTTCCTTTTTCTCCACATCCTTTCCAGCATTTGTTGTTGCCTGAAAGCTGTATGGCGATTCCTCAAACTGCTAAACATGGAGCTCCCATACGACCCAGCAATACCACTTTTGGGAGTTTACCCAAAGGACACAAAAACACTAATCTGAAAGGATACATGCACCCGTGTGTTCATTGTGGCACTATTCACAATAGCAAAGGCATGGAAGCAACCCAGATGTCCAAAATTAGATTGGATCAAGAAGATGTGGTACATATACACAATGGAATACTATTCATCATGGAAAGAAGATAAACACATGCAATTTGCAGTGACATGGATGGAATTAGAGGGAATCATACTCAGTGAAATAAGCCAGAAAGAAAAAGAAAAATATCGAATGGTTTCACTTATAACAGGACTATAGGAAGGCCGGGTGGGAGAGAGACACTCAGCGGCGCGGGGGGGGGGAGGGGAGGATAAGGGTACAAAATGGAAGAGAGGAGAATACAGGGGACCATGGAGATGGATCACGGGTGAATTAGTGGTGGGCTGCCCAAGGGGAATACAAAATGTAAAAGACATAAATAACAATAAAAAATACATATATATATATATATATATCAAACATGGCTACTTAACTCCACCCTTAATTCCCAGCAATCCTCCTTTGGTGGTGATGACATTATGGGATTTGTAATCCTTGGTGTGTTGGATCTCTTTGGTATCAGGTGGCAGTGGTGTCCCTAAAGCCTGTTTGTGGAGTTTGTTCAGGACATCCTTTCCCCCCAACAATAATATACTCCAAATGTTATAGACTTTTAAATGTCACCCCACCTCTGAAACTGTAAGGATACACACTTAATCTTACATCTGCATAATCTCTCTTCCTTTAAAGTCATTTTCCCCTAACTTACTTTTGACCTAAAAAGCCACAGCAACCTTCAGAATTTTCATCAGATTGAACAAAAAAAAAAAGATTAAATATTGAAATAGAAAGGATAAAGAAAACTTAAAAACTGAACAAAATTGAAGTCAAAGAAAGCCAGCTCCTCAGTTAGTATGACATAAGTGATAGATTTAAAAGACATAAATAACAATAAAAATATATATTATAAAAAAAATAAAAATAAATGATAGCTTTCTAAAAGTAAGTCATATTTGTATCAGTCTGAGATAGGGTAAACCAACAATGGCAATAGTTGAGAAAGTTCAAGACTCAGCAAATTTCCTTATACTGTGAAGGACATTGTGAAAAACTGTTTTGATCTTCTATCAAATTTCTCATCAACAGTGTTTCTGAATTTAGAAAAAAATATCTGAGATCACACAGAAGTTAAGAAAGGATTCTGTGATTCATACCATCTATCATAATCTGCCCTGTTGGAGAAGCGGGGGTGATAGAATGTGAGCCATAAACTTGTAGTCTCCATTCTAGGATAATATTACTAACAGTAACAATATTTGAAATTGCATAATGTACCAGAAACACTAATTTTAAAACCTTATAGACCTATTTTACCAAATATTAGGATTTAGATACAAAGAAAGGCTAATGTTCAAAAATAGGCTCTAGAGTCTGACAGATGATACTACAAACATAATTAATCCCTCCCCCAGGAAGACAGTAACTTGTGAAGAGTCAGAGAATAACTGATTTCCTCCATCACTTTTAGGCTCTAATGAAAACATTATTTGATCAATCATATAAAACTCTAAATCACTATGTTATAACCATGACCAATGGGATATCCTAAATTATGTCTAAATTATATCCTAAATTATGTATAAATTTTCTCTAAAATTATGGAATTTTAAGTCTTCAAAAATTTGGGGACAATGTCACATTCGGCAGAATGGTTAAAATGAAAGCAATAAACTAATTATTGGCAAGGACACAGAGCGGTTGGAACACTGACACATTGTTGGCAGCATATATTGATACAACTACTTTGGAAAAACTGTTGAGCATTATCTACTACAAATGAACATATATCTAACTTAGGATCCAGCAAATCCAGTCCTTAGGTTTATATCCAACATATATATATATGTTTGGATATATATGTTTACCCAAAAAGTGGGCAAGAATGTTAATAAGTTAGGGCATTATTTATAATAGCCCTAAAACTTCATCAGAATATACAAAAATGTTCATATTAGCAGTTTTGTAATACCAAAACAAGCCAAACCAGAGAAATCTGATATTGCATCCAAGAACGTTGTGTCTCTTTTGGGGTGGGGGGGGAGGCGGGGAGGGAAATTTCTTTTGTTTTTTAAATGAAGATTGCTGTTAAGTTTCTAAAATACACAGAGGAATCCTCAAACAAGAGAAAGGAGAAAAGACTCTTGTCTCAGAGCACAATTTGATTATCCAGGTACAAAACTCCAAATGAAGGAGTTCTGCATATATTTCTATGCAAAGGATTAGACATATAAGATGGTGACTTTCATGTTAGATTTCTTTTTGTTTCGTACATTGTTCACTTTTGGAAAATATTTGATTTCTTGCAGGAGAAAACATTTCTAATTTTATATATTCATTCAAAAATAAAAAATCTAAGTGGAGATATCAATGTCTTCTTGCTTATCCTTAAAATTACCAATATTTAAATGTAACCTTTCCTGGCTAGTTATGTCACTATGTACACTAAGTCTCAAAGCACTAGTTATTTCACTTAGTATGATATGGAAAATATAATAAAAACTAAATGCCCTCAAATGGCCAGAGTAGAACACAAAAACAATGGGTTCTGAAAATTGGACCTAAAATCTTTCTGTAATTACAGTTTGATTATTCTTAACACCCTGCAGGTTAAATAACCTATAGATTTACTTGTAATTACTTTAGCAGGGATAATGATCGATGGAAGGGATGGTGGTATCTAGAACAGTATTATAATGTTGAAAACTGCTTAAGTTGGGTGGTGAGTTAATGGTGTTCACTATTTTACTTTTTTTCTGTGTATTTCAAATTGTCTATAATAAAAGTTAAAACAAAAGAAGTCTAGGGCCTCCCTGGTGGCGCAGCGGTTAAAGCGTTGCGCTGTGGAGCTGTCGGCAGTGGCAACGCGAGTTCGATGCCCGGCCAGGGAGAATCCCACATGCCACAGCAGACCTCTCCTGCCTCGCCCGCTGCTCCCCTCAGCAGTATATTTCTGATCTGCCTGTTCTGCTCCCTGCTCTGTCTTTGGTGAACCCTCTCACCGCCCCACGCCTCTGGCCTGTACCCCAGCTTGTATGTATAAATAAAAAAAAAAAAATCTTTAAAAAAAAAAAAAGAAATCTAGCCATTATTACAGTAACACCTAAAACGACCTCTGCAGCATGTTCAAATGAAAAAAAAAAAAAAAACCAAAACCCAAAAATATCCATTCCAAATAAAAGTTTAACTGGTGGATAAAACACATTTGCTATTTTGTTTGTATAGTCAAATAAAAACCCAAGAATTTATCAATTAAATACACGAGTACTTAAGTTATAAGAAAGGTTACTATTGCCACCTTCTGGACACTGTGATTAACTGTTTACTATTTTAAAAATCACTATTACGTAGGGCCCAGCCTCACCCCAAACACCGGGTCTTCAACAAGATAAAGCTATATAATATTATTTATATTTATGTGTGTTTACATTAGTAATGTTAATGATGGTATATTACATCTTTTCTAATAGCATGAAAAGCCACCTGTAAAAGGCTTATCATCAAATTTTTGTTTCAAAGTACACTGATTTGGGGCTTTGGCGGGAGGTATGGTACACCTGAAGGGATGTGAACCTACACCCTTGAAAACATATACAGTATTGTAAACCAATGTTACCTCAATAAAAAATAGCTAAAAAAATAAAAGCCATTAGAAGAGGCTGTGGTTCTCAGCGTGAGGTCCTTGCATCATCATCATCATCATGGGACAGTTTTTCAATTTCCATCCCAGACTTCTGAGTGGAGTCCAGCAATTTATGTCTGCAAGTCATCCAAGTGACTTGGATACAGGCAAAAGTTAGGTAATCATTTATTTACTATACAAAATTTTAAGGTTTTCCTTCTCTGTTTAAATGTTATTCTCTAATAAAATATAATGATGACACGAGTGGGAAAGAGATTTCATTAAGAATAATCTAATGTGGAGGCCTCCCCGGTGGCGCAGCCGTTAAGCACTGCACTGTGGAGCTGTTGGCAGCGGCAACGCAAGTTCAATGTCCGGCTGGGGAGATTCCCACATGGCACGGTAGACCTCTCCTGCTTCGCCTGCTTCTCCCCTCAGCAGTGTATTTCTGTCGATCTGCCTGTTCCACTTCCCACTCTCTCTCTGGTGAACTTCTCGCCACCCCACGCCACTGGCCCGTGCCCCAGCTTGTATGCATAAATAAATCTTTAAAAAAAAAAAAAGAGTAATCTAATGTGGGACCTCCCTGGTGGCGCAATGGGTTAAGCACAGCACTATAAAGCTCTCCAGAGCCACTGCAGCATGAGTTTGACCCCTGGCCGGGGAGATTCCCACATGGCGCAGCAGACCTCTCCTGTCTTGCTCGCTGCTCCCCTCAGCAGTGTACTTCGGTCGATCTGCCTGTTCTGCTCCCCACTTTGTCTCTGGTGAATCCTCTCACCACTCCACACCTCTGGCCTGGACCCCAGCTTGTATGCATAAATAAATCTTTAAAAAAAAAAAGAGTAATGCAATTCTACCATTTTTCCAGATGGATCCCATTTGTAAGGTAAGTGGAAGTTAACAGTTTTTTTCCGTCCTCCCGCCATTAGCATCAATGATTGACACCTGTGTTGTTATACTCGTGCCTGATGGTGGCACCTGAAGCATGGTGTGGGGATGCGTGAGTGGCACACCAGGGCAGAGAGAATGAGCATATGAGGGTGGCAGAGGACGGGAGGCAGCAGGAAACCGAGCAGCAGAGTGCAGTAGAAGCCAGCAGAGAGTCCAAAAAGAGTGAAAGTTTGCCGGGGGCTAGAAGGCCTACCAGCTTCCCAGTCCCCAGACCGCCCTGCCTGCCCTGCACTGGTCTTACTACAAAAAGTCTGAAAAAGCCACTGAAGGGTCCAGGACTCCTCCTTTACCCGTCTGACAGGATCATAGAAAGCCTGCTCTGTGCCTTGCTGGCACTATACCATTATAAACACTCAACATTAATTCTAGTTAGCCAACAGGAAAAACGCTCTAAAGGAAAGGTAGGAAATAATTCATTCATAGGCAGGTTAGTAAGATCCTGGAATGTTCTTGCACAGAGAAAGTTTTCCAACCATCTTTCCTTGTTTTGATTTTAAAAAAAGACACCTTTCTAAGTTATAACCTTATCATTCTTACTCAGGAATGTCATTTATATAAAAGAGAGGAAGATAATAAATTCAGTAAATATGCAATTATAAATAACAAAGTGGGTTGAGAAGTACGACCTGAAACAAGTTAAATGCCTAATAACTGAAAAGTGAGTCCAAAAATGAGAGCATTAACAGGATAAATATTGTTCAATCATTAAAATGAAAATTTTCTTAAGAGGTTTCTAAAGAAAATACTCACTTTACAATTCATATGTGTACACGTTCATTCTCTTTCTTTCCCTATCTCTCAACTGAAAGAGACAGTGGAAAGCACCACTGTCTATGGTTATCACTGAACAATAGCATTGTGTTAAAATACATTTTAAAAATTTGTTTTACATTAATTAGTATTTCTAAAAATTTCAGTAGTAAGATGTATTTACTTTATTAAGCAGAAGAAAATCTACAACTACAATAATAAAGTGTCTACTTTGTGAGTTAGGATCTTCAAGTAACAGCTAATTGGTAAGTTTTCAAAAGATGGTAAGATGGAAAACAAATAGGTATCTTTTTCTCCCCATCCTGCACTACTCTTTTCTCATCCCACTCCTTTCAATCCTATAATTTTCTTTATTTCTACTTTCTTCACATCGGCTCTCTATAACCCTATAACTAAAGATAGCAAAAAATTGAAGCATAAATTACTCAGTATTTAAAAAATTTTTAACTGTACAGTGAAACAATGTATCTTAGAATAAATGAAAAGATGATAAAATAGCCTAATGATTAAGAGAATAGACTTCAAAAACAGACAGATTTAGGTTTGAATCTTAGCTTACCACTCATGGGACCTCACACAAGTTTCCATTTCCTTCTCTGTGAAAAGGAAGTAGCACCCTCCTCACTACACTGCATCAATGATCGACCCTATGGTGTTACACGAGTGCCTGATGGTGGCACCTGGAGCATGGTGTGGGCATGCGTGAGTGCGCGCACCTGGGCAGAGAGAATGAGCATCTGAGGGTGGCAGAAGACGGGAGGCAGCAGTGAGAATGAAATGAGAGGACCCATACACCATCAGAGAGTACAGTAGTCGTGAGGCCTTCAATAGAAGGTAACTACTGTTACTGTTTCTTAGTTAATGTTATGGTTGTCTTTGGTAAAGTCTTTAAGGTTTAATTTTCCTGTGGGAACATAGCTTAGAGGGATACAGTGTTTATGCTTAATCATTTGGACTTCACAGACCACTAAAATTTTAAAACAATTTGGGAAATCTATATGGAGCTATCGAAATGTTCTTTACAAAGTGGGTATTATTAAAATTTAACCAACAAATTTATTAGCTCTGTTATTTAAAAAAAAAAAAAAGCATTTGAATATCCCCTCAAAAAGTGGAAGGTAGTGTCAGAGAATGGAAATCATCCCCAAGGGAGGACAGCTGGCAACTGCATGCCAATATTACCATTTTGTCACATTTTTTCATTTTGTCACATTCCAATGAACACTTAAAGATCAACACCACTTTCCAAATTGGCATTTCCAACAGATACTTAACTACTTAGCTTGATTCTTCATCTACAAATACAGTAGTTCTATCTACCTCGTGGGATATTCATTCTACAAATACTAACCAAACCTATTAAGCAGGGGAATTCAGGATCAAATGCATATATATTATTACAAATTGATTTCTAAGAGGAAAAAAAATATTTTCCACCCACCCTGTTTTTAATGGCACAATCATTTCTATATTCATGCCACCAAAAATCAAATTCAGAATTTTTTTGAACATTTTCCATAAATTTTTCTTTATAAAACAGTCATATTTGTGATGCAGCTCATGACACTGCCATTCTCTGTCTTATAGGAACTGGGGGTACTACTTTTCCCTGAGATGGTAGGACTCTCAAGGGAGAATTGTAAGCAAGAAATTATTGCTAAAATTGCCAGCATGTGAGAAGCTGAATTTTTAGGATAAAACTACCAGGACTTAGAAGGCACATTCAGACATAAGGAAAATTTTATTTCTTACTTTTGAAAATGTAAGATTTCCCAGTGTTAAAACTCACTTTCAAGTCTGATGGTCAAAAAATAAAATACCAAATGCAGAAATTACAGTTTTATTATTTTCTCTGTTACTTCTTAATCGCTAAGAATAACTTCACAACGCAGGACCTTATGCAGCTTCTTTATTACTTCCTTTAGTTTCTGTTTCTTTAGGCAACAATGGCTCCATCTTTAGTAACAAACCTTCACTCGTTGAACTTCGAAGGAAAGCCCGTATCACAAAGGGTCCTGGAAAAAAAGATAAGAATCAAATTTTATTTTATGCCATGGATACAAAGGAACAAATATAAACATAGAAGAAAGCTTACATGTTATATTTTTCATTTGAGAAGCACTGGTTTACTGAACTAATATTTTGAATTATAAAAGGAAGGTCATTTCTAGAGTAGAAGACAAAATAGCTGTACTCTAGAACATTAGAGATTTAGCCTTGAAACTACACATATTCACCAAAAATTCATTTTTCTCTTCCAGAAGATAATCACCTAGAATTTATTTCATTGCAAAGTCAACAGTGAAGTGAGCAGGTGGTGATATTTATATTTGATGGCAATATTCTAAATATTTGCCTAAAACAGCATAGCTGCTACCTCTGTGTTACCAAACATTTTGAAAATTTTCTAAAAATTAAAAAGCTTTTCAAAAGAAAAACATTAAGGGACTTCATTTAAAATGGCAAAAAGAAGTTAACTACTTGACTTTTATAGATTTACTTTCTATCAGTCTACTTATGCTATAGTCTCAGAAGCTCCTTTAATGAAAGCAACATTCTCTGTGGAATATAAAGATTCATACACAAACAAATGAGGGATTTATTCAGCCATGTGTTTAACTCCCAAAGTAGGTAAAAAATCATTTAAGATTGTGTTTTAATTACATACTTGTTTATAAAACAAAAGCTAACAGAGTCCTGTACTGGTAAGCCTGTAAGTGAAACCTGTAAGTAATGGACCCGTGCTTGGCTTTAACCAGCTGGGAGTGAAATTTGTCTGTGGAAAGAATGTGAATGGCATGCAGTGCAATGATAAGGTCACTGGAGAGGTTCCTAGCCTACTACACAACCTCCACATCTTGACCACGTTTCATTATACTCCATGAATCACCCTGTTGATAATAAGATAGGACTCTTGTGACATGATTAAAAATCTCATTTCTTTTCTAAAGTAAATAGGATTAAGAAAGTCAATTGCTAGTGCCAGTGCCAGTAAATGGTCTGATCTCAAAATATTTCATAAATGATTTTAGGTTTTAGTTAACACTATTGTAAGTTAAAAGGCTATGAGTTACAGCTTTTTGCCAAACTTTATTAGGTTTAATGGTAAAATAATGTGGGAACTTACAAAGGTTTCAGAATATATTCTTTATTAACGTTAAAGTGATCTCCTCTCTAAACAGCTACAACTTGTTTATAATTAAGAATCATTTGGAGAATCCAATTTTATTTAATCTTTAGAAATACTACTGCTGCTGTAGTTGGATGTTAACTTGATTTCTTAATATTTTACATTTTAAATTATCACAGGGTTATAAAGAAATTGACTCCAGCAAACCACTTACCCAAATTTAGTGGTCTATGTCTACAAACTTCATTGAGAACTGCCTGCGTATTGGCAGCTATCTGGTCACTTGACATATCCAGCTGAAAGAAAAGAATACTAATTATGAGCAAGTGAGAACAGAATGCAATTTTTGGTAATTGCATTATTTATTCTAGACAGTGTTTTTCAAATAGTCAACTAATAACTAATTATCTACTAAGAGACCCTACAGTGAAAGAAAAAGCTTCCATAGTTCTTTTAGAATGCTACATTCACATGTCTTTGTATGTCAAGACTTAATTGCCTTTTAGAGCATATTATAGCAAAGTTTTTAAAGCTGTTCCACTTAAGATTCCTTAAATAGCAAGTGTCTTCCCCAAAGCATATCCTGGGGCAGAAGACACCACCCTCTCCCACCTCTACACCCAAGGAAGTAGTGATATTTTCTCTTTAAGTTACTTGTTGATTTACTTTTAAAGGAAACTAGAAAAATGTTTGGGGATTAATGCTTTTGTGAGTTCAAAATAAAATGACTATATACATTCAGACAACACATCTCATGCAGACATTCTTAGGATGCTGTGCTAATACTCTGTGCAATAACAATTACGCTATTTAGTAAAAACTACTGTAAGTAAATATATATTGAATGAGAACAGGTGGATCATGTGACCATGAGGTAGCTCACTTCAAGCAGGTCCAGGGTTGTAAACTCAAATATCTACAGTGGCCAGAGCAGGCAACACGTATGAGTGAAGGGGTCTGAGTTTGCATATACATGTAAACAGCCAGAGGCAGAGGGCACTGCCCTATATGCAGGAGGCAGTAGCTACTCAGTGCTAACAGTGCAAACTGTTACGCTGACGGCTGTGGAGTCAGAGTTGTCAGAACTCCTGACTTGTTAAGTACATAGGTTTCTATGTGATAACCAGTTTAAAGGCTTATTTAATAAAATAAACCAAACCATGATTTGGGCCCAACAAAAGAATTCTAGGGCCAAAGTCAGTCTGCAAGCTGCCTGTCTTAAACTCTAGATTTCAGGTTGCTTCACTGAAAACAGTAATCAATATTGAATTTGAAACTGACACAGTGATAAGATTCTGCATTGCAAAAATATTTGAATATAAAGCTAAAAGATTAGAGACTATATCCTGTTAGCAGTAAGAAGCTATTTGATATTTCTAAGGAGAGTAACAGTATACGTGATCCAAGTTTTAGAAAGAATTCTAAAGGAAGGGAGGAAAACAGAAATTGGAAAACGTTTTCTATAAATCATCAGATAGTAAATATTTTGGTCTTTGCAAGTCAATTGGTCACTGTTGCAAGTACACAGTTCTGAGGTTGTGGCATGAACATAATCATAAGCAATACAGAAGTGAATGAGTAGTCTACGTTCCACTAAAACTTTCCTTACAAAAGTGGGTGCAAAGATGGAAATGGTCCACAAGTGTGGGACTCTTGGTGTGGGAGGATATTTGAGGAAGTCAGTGGGCTAAAACAATCACTAATTTTTGCTAAAGCAGAAAAGATTTTTTTGTTTTGTTAACAGATCCTTTGTTGGGTGCTGATACTTATGTTATCCTACTGTGACTCTACTATGCAGATGATGCAAAAAATGTTTTTATCAGTTAAGGATTATGTTGGCATTTAAAACAGCAGTGGGAAAAATGCTTAACATTTGAAACAAAATATTGTATGTGGCTCTTCTGGAAGTTTCTTTAGGACCAATGATCAGGGCCTAAATCTGCAAGCAAAAAAGACATGCAGTATTTTATATTCTAAAAAAAGATGCCAATAATTTTAAGGCTTTCCAAAAGGCCAAATTATAACCAACACACATCCTAAAGGGATGTGAAAAAGGGTAAACTGGCTGCTTGTAGGTTATGAAGAGCATCAAACCAATAAACACTGGCCCAAGAAGTAGCAACATGGAAAGCAGGGGCAACAAATATGGGTGGTAACGTAGAGAAACTTTTTTTTTTCTCCCTTAATCCCTTTATTAGGCCTCTACACCAGAGGAGATAGGCCTGGATTAAAAAGAACTGGGGCAAGGTATCTTAGAAGTGAATCAAATTATGCAGAACTCTAAGCTCTGCAGTGGGAAAAGGTGTACATGAAAACTTAGTAACCTCCCCAACTTTAGATCACATGTGTCACAGAAACCTGGTTCCAAATTGGGCAAGGGAAATCATTAGATAAGAGATTGGAGTTTCAAACTGTATCAGACGGCACTTTCAATCACTGACAGTCACTGTAATTTTGAGATCGACACAACATGTCTGTGTCCAACAGAGAAAGGAAATCATACTGGTGGCACAGTTGGAATTAGAGAACAGAGAAAATGCTTGACTTCACTAAAGTCAGATTTTGCCATAAAGAGTTAAACTTTTACACAAACTATATTTTGTACATATAAACTATGTGAATTTATGTTCATGGGAATGATACTTAAAATTATGAGATAAATTAGAAACAATCGAAATGACCAACAAAAGCAATCAGGTTGAATAAATTATGATATATCTACATGACATTATGATACAGCTATTAAAATGATACTTTATAGGAATTTTAATGACCTGGGAAAGTATTCAATACACAGTATTTAAGGAAATGAGAATACAAAGCTCAATATGCAGTATGACAGCAATAAACTATCGTAAACATATAAACAGAGGAATATAAACATAGTACTAACAAGTACAGAATTTGATTTTTACATTCTACACTTTAATTTCTTCTCTACATAATTTCCTTATCTATGACATAGCACATTGCAGTATTCCAAAAATGTTGCAACAAAAGGAAAGTTAATCATAAACTGGAAGAATTGAACAAAGAAAGAAGGGAAATAGCAGTGAGACATGAACCAATAGGCTGCCACCTTTAATCCAACTATTGTTTGTATTTCATTAAGTAACAGTCGCTGCTTGCCAAGTTTTAAACTTACAGATCTAGTTGCTTCGTAAGCCTTCAACTTCCATGAACTATACAATCCACACTTGTTTAACTGAACTCCAACATTCACTTTTCCTGTTCTAACATGTTCACTAAAACTGAAGCCGTGATTTAAATGTAAGATTTTACTGTTTACATTTCCTTGCTCTGAACTTTTTTATTTTTGTTACCATGTATTTCAGCTTTTATCAGTTGCCAGGTTGACAATATTATTGCCACAGAACAATTAACTATTACACAAGCAAAACAGACATATATGCCTCTGAAAAGACCATGTCTACAACTTTTAAAAGGCGAAAAAACACATCAAAGACACTAACTTTATATTAAGTATGTCAAAGTTATAAGTATATTTGAAACTCAGACAAGGAACACTAGTTAAATCAGGTCTTGGCATGATTTGGTATAAATATAAATCTGAGTTGTCTTACCCCTCTGTTTTTTTTTTTTTTTTTTTTAGAAAAGGAGCTTAGGTTTGCTTTGTGAGCCATTATTATTTATAAGTCCTCAAAATGAGGATCTTTCCATAATTATAAAAGGGCCATAGTTGTTTTTCCTAAAAGATATTGTAACTCCATGTCAAAGGTAGGTTATTATATATTTTTCAAACACATTTAGTAAAGTGTTTAGAACTCTTTTTCATCCATATGTTTAAGTAAATATTAATAAAGGAATAGTAACAGTTTTTAAATTAAAAAAGAGCAGGTGCCTATCATATCTTTAAGTACATAGTTTCTTTAGACTGCTCTAGTCTCTTTTATTAATTTGATTTACAGTATATCAGAGGAAAGCTGTTCTGTGATATAAGAAAATAAGTAAGAACAGGGCTCCACCAGATCACAGAAAGAATCCTGTTTCATAATATACTGACTGATGTAATCAATAATAATTCAGACACTGCCAAATATGTTTAAAAAGTTTTATGATGTAATGAGTGAATAGTGTAAATACAAAAACATTTAAACTACTTTAGAGAATAAGCATTTAAAGTATGATAAAACATTTTTAATGTAAATAATGGATTTGTTAATTATACAGCATTATTAATTCAGGCAGCATCTACTAAGCGACTTTTTTTTACTAAATACTCTAATCAAAAATAAGTTGTACATCAGTGGAAAAACTACATTGTGGTTATACACGATCCATTAATTTGTGCTAATTTTCTCATAAATTTAATTATATTCTTCATGCATTTCGAACATGTAGGTGAAAAACCAAGGAGGGTGGAAGGGTTGAAAAGAAGAAGAAAGGAGAGGGAAGAAGAAAAAAAATTCAAAAAGCTATTAAAAGGGGAAAAAAGGAAAGAGAAAGGAGAAATGAAGAAAGGGGAACCTGAAAGCAACTATCAATAACAAACTATAATTTGATAACAATTAATTTCAAATCATGTCAAATAATTATCATGCAAGTAACAGAAATAAATACTGTCTCTTCACCCAAAAATTGAAACCACCATGCATGTTGAAATGGATAGGGAAATATTGCAAAGTTGGTCAAAAGAGTATTACTCTCATTTTCATTCTTTTTTTTTTTTTTAAATATTTATTTATACATACAAGCTAGGGTACAGGCCAGAGGCATGAGGCAGCGAGAAGGTTCACCAGAGACAGGATGGGGAGCAGAACAGACAGACTGACAGAAATATACTGCTGAGGGGGGCAGCGGGCGAGGCAGGAGAGGTCTGCCACACCATGTGGGAATCTCCCCAGCCGGGCTTCGAACTCGCGTCACTGCTGCCGACAGCTCCATAGGGCAGCACTTAGCCGCTGCATCAGCAGGGAGGCCCTCTCATTTTCATTCTTGAACTAATCCTCACCTAATCTCCTGTCTAGTGGGTGAGGTCTGGCTGCCAGAGTTCTGGAAGTCAAGGAAGAGAGTTTGAGATTTGAAGGAGTATAGGGTTTCTCAGCATACAGTATATAAAAATTTACTTAATCTCAGTTTTCAATTTCCTCAGTACCTGACCTCCCCAGTTTAGAGGCCCTTGTTTTTAACCTTTCCAGGCATCTGCCAGGATAGGAAAGGTCAATTACCCAGTGTTAAGAATTCTATATTTAAGAACCTGGGCCTCCCCGGTGGCGCAGCGGTTAAGCGCTGAGCTATGGAGCTGTCGGCAGCAGTGACACGAGTTCGACATGGCGCGGCAGACCTCTCCTGCCTTGCCCGCTGCTCCCCTCAGCAGTGTAGTTCTGATCTGCCTGTTCTGCTACCCGCTCTGTCTCTGGTGAACCCTCTCGCCGCCCCACGCCTCTGGCCTGTACCCCAGCTTGTATGTATAAATAAAAAAAAAATATTTAAGAACCTTCAGTGGTTTTTTTTAAAGATTTATTTATTTATGCATACGAGCTGGGGTACAGGCCAGGGGCATGGGGTGGCAAGAGGGTTCACCAGAGACAGAGTGGGGAGAACAGGCAGATCGACAGAAATACACTGATGAGGGGAGCAGCGGATAAGGCAGGAGAGGTCTGCCACGCCATGTGGGAATCTCCCTGGCTGGGCGTCGAACTCGCATCTCTACTGCTGACAGCTCCACAGCGCAGCGCTTAACTGCTGCACCACCAGGGAGGCCCACATTCAGTGGCTTTTAACTAATCTATTTCCAAGGGTTCTTGCACCAGCCTCACACATACTTCCAATACACTATTTCAAAAGATCTAGAGTCATATACTGAGCCTCTTAAATATTTTTAAATTTAGGGAGTTCAGCAAGGAAACTAGCCTTCTCCACATATTCACAACAAAATTACAACTAAACAAAGATAATCTCTGAAAGAAAAACAGATCAGAGCTGCTGTGTACAAATCTGTGCCTGGATACAGCTCAACTCCTGTCTTTGAAGAAAGATTAAAAAACAATGACGGGATACATTGTGGCAAGAAAAGACAGAGGAAGATGGCATCACAGGTGGTTTCCTGCTTTGCTCCCAGGAGGATAATCTAAAGTAGTTCAGGTGGGCACTGTACTCAGAGAAGCCCATGACATGGAGTGAAAGGATAGTATCACCTAGACATCAGAAACCAAAGACTGCCAACAAAAGAAGATATGTTGAAAAAATTCCACTCTGTATTACAAAACATGGGTAGTGTGATGAACGGTGACTGTAAACACCAACCAGGGCAGAAATTGTGGTTTAAACCCAAGCTACTGTGATAGGGCATTATGGGGAGGGCAGAGCTGCTTACTATGGACCTATCTGGGGAGAGATGTGTGAAAGTGCTAGGGTGAGCAATGTGGACAGGGCCCCCAGTAAAGTGGACAAAGCTCCACCTTTTCCCACTTGTCTTGGGACTAGAGCTGATATAGCAAAGTTATACTTGAAAGCACCACAAGGTGCATAGAAAGCACCACAAGTTGCCTGGCCCACAGACTGAGAAGACATGGGTCTGATCCCCAGAGAAGAGGGCTATCCCTGGTACCACAAGTATGAGCAGCCTCTGCACACCACTTTCATTAGCAATTGACTCCTCCAGACCCCTTCTCCAACCCAACAAGGGGCAGCTAGAGACTAGCTCTCCCTGAACTACAGTACCATCTACTTTACAAGTGGAAGTTCTGCATCCTTAAGACATCTAAACACATAAAAACCCAGAGTACTAATAATGAGGAGGCTGAATACAAAACACAGCACCTTGGGTCTTCAAGGAAGTCTTCATCACAGAGAGAATAATCTCCAAAAACCATCCACAAAGACATGGAAGAAAATATAGAAAAGCTAATCAGATACACAAGAAAACAAATGAATGTCCTAGAATATAAAGTTAATGAGCAGAAGATAGAAATCGAAGCTTTAATTAAGAAAATAATGAAGATGCAAGATGTAAAATTACAACAAAGGAGATAAAAAAAATTTCAGGAGAAAGCTATGAAGTAGAATGTACCAAGTGAAAGATAGAACCAGTGACCGTGAAGATAGCAATGCACAACTGGTGGAAAAGAGAAATACAAAGGCAAAATAGTAAGAAATACTTTGAGAGTTATCTGACTCCATGAGGAATGACAATATAAGAATGGGTATTCCAGAAGGGAAAGAGAGAGAGAGAAGGAAATATAAAGAAATAATAAAGGAAGACTTCCCAAATGCTGAGAATATATACAAGTCCATTAAGATAAAAGAACACCTGGTTACCTAAATGTTATGGGATGTACAGTAAGGCACCTAATAGTAAAAATTCCAAGAGTTAAGATAAAGAGAGACTACTGAAGTTTCCTAAGGGTTAGAAGAAAATAAACTATGAAGAAACCTTTATCAGGCTTACATCTGACTTCTCTTAGGAAACACTATGAGCAAAAAAAGGATGGAATGATGTGGTCAAAATATCTGAAAGATAAAAACTGCTCGCAAAAAATTTACTGCCAGTTCTTCTTCAGATAGGAGAAAGAAAAAAAGGCCTTCTCGGATGCACAGAAAGTAAAGGAGTTTGACAAACACTAGACCTCACCTCCATGAAATGTTGACTGGAGTGCTCATATCTGAATCAGAGAAGAACGTTCACAAGAACTGAACAAGGAAATAGTTACAACCAGAAAATTAAGCTCGAAAGAGTAAGAGTAAGCACTCATATAAAAAAAATCACCCCAAATATAAATGGACTGAACTCAATAGTCAAAGGCACATGGTGGCGAACTGAATCACAAAACAAAATCCAACTTCTTGCTGTCTCTAAGAAATGCACCTGAGCTCCAAAGATAAAAACAGGCTCAGGCTAAAGGGCTGAAAAACAATCCCAGAAGCAAATGGGAATTCCCAAAAATGCAAGGAGAGCCATACTTATATCTGATAAAATATATTTCCAGGTAAAAGGTAACAAGAGACAGAGATGGACAGTATATGATTAAGAGAAAAATATACAGCCACATGCAAAAAAATGAAGCTAGACTACTACCTCACACCCTGCACAAAAGTCAACTCAAAATGGATAAAAGACCTGGATGTAAGACCAGAAACCATAAAATGTATAGAAGAAAATATAGGCAAAACTCTACATGACATACATCTCAGCAAAATCTTGAAAGACACATCCCTCAAAGCAAAGGAAGTAAAA
>PVIJ01020796.1:0-20062 GCA_004024925.1 Scalopus aquaticus | reverse complement strand
TTTTTTTTTTTCTTTTCTCTTTTCCCCTTCCTCTCTTTTCTTTCTCTTTTCTTTCTCTTTTACTACAAACCACCCCTTCATCTTCCCTAATTAAACTCGGAACTGGAAACACACTGGAGACACGCCACGAGAAACACAAAAATTCAACAAAGGAAAATGAGAAAATCCAGAAGATATCTAGTCACAGCCAAGGCAACTCAGACACTAGGGAACCACAAACACCCTTGAGCAAGTAAAACCAGGAGTCATGCCCGCCAGCACCAGTGTTTCCCAGGATTAATGTGAGTCCTGGTTGGTGGCAGGGAGAAAGTGTGAAGAGAAGAGGAAGTACCATTATGTGTCCTATCCTTTTTGCTAATGACCCAGCCCGGCCCACCTGCTTCACCCCAGCACTTCTGCCTGTTTCTTGCTTTAGTTAAGGGTCCTCCAAACAAATCACCTCTCCTCTCCCTAGGGCTGCCATCCAAACACATGAACACTGGTTTGAACCACCAGTTCCTATCTCAACCACTTTCTGTATTCACTTCTCTCCATCTACCTTTTGTCATACAGAGTTTAATTTGCTCAGTGTCCATTCTGTTGCAGTCAGTATTGGTCTCTAATGTCCAGACGTGCTCTAGTTTCTCCCCAAGACACAGGATCTCTGGGTCCCCTCTGAACTATTTTTATATTACCCTCCCCGGAGCTAAACAGGAAACCTAAAGCCATAAACCTAGTGGCTTAGGTTCCCCTTATATAAATAAAGTATTTAATTTGTTTAATTCCCAAACTCATTGTGCTGAAATGACTAAAATTACAATTTGCCTGTTAAGATAGATTTTCCTCCTTTTATTAATGCAATAGAGATAACCAGTAAAATGTATTTAGAAAAAAATTAGAAATTACAGTAGTATCTAGTAATAACCTCTTTGTCTAAGTAGGCACAGATTCCCTAGAGCCAAAAGGGTAACACTGGTTAATCTGATAAAAATGTTAAATAATGTTTTATGTTACAAAATCCTAATTTCAAGGTTAACTAGTGTTAAAAATTCAATTCTGGCTGGGCCTCTTTATTGTAATACTTAAAACACACGATGTTTTTTTTTTTTTCTTTCGTGGATTAGCTTCCTGACTAGAAAATCCAATATGACACTCTTAACCCTTGACCTTGTCTGACCTCTGAACTCAATACCTCACTTAGCCTTTTCTCTGCTTCCATGTTTTCAAGAGAACTGTTTTCCTATGCGCACTTTATTTGGCATGTGTATTTGATTCAGCTTCACATCTGCTTTCAAATTCGAATTAGTTTTATACTAAAATATCTATTTTTTCATTCTCTATACTTATGGGTGACTTTTACAAGAAAACCATTAAGTTATTCCACAGAATTGTTTCTCTACACATACATATTCCTTAGGTCAATATACTACCTACTAACTATTAGTGTAAGTAAAATGCCAACATGGAATTAAACATAGGCAGTTAAAAACCAATTAATTTAATCATGTCCATTATAGAGGTGTTAATATTTGATTTTTATTATCTGGAGAATTATGTGTAAAAGGACTTCACAAATCAAAATTATCAATTTTTTCATTGGTTGTAAAAATAAATAGAATAGTAATAGTATGTTTCATCAGGCAGAAAATCTACTGAATGAAACCAATGACATTTGGTTCCACTTGAACACATTCTGGAAAATTACATTATAGAACTGTCAAACACAAATTCCAACCAAAATGTCATGTTTATACAAAGGCAACAATCTGAAGGACAAAGTGAATCTTGCCTTACCCTAGAACCTTCAAAGCTGAGCTGCATGTTATTTAACTATAGTCCTTCAGGGACAAATCAGTTTGAAGGGTAAGTTTAACCTTTTCTGACACAAGGCAAAAACAAATGCAGGTACCAAGTCACCGATATCTTAGTAGAAAAAATATAGTTGGTTTATCTTATTTTCTATAATGATAATGGAAACTAAATCAAATTTCTTTCTCTTAAATGAGGAAGTAAACTATTCAAAATATTAGTTAAATGTTGGCTTGTAAGGACTATAGTCTACAAAGTTGTTATCCAACATTTAAGCATGTGAGGTTAATTGTGTCCCATTGCTAATACAGGTGTGTCATTCATTTGGGAAGCTTGGTGGAATATGTGTTCGCTCTGAGTTTTTATCTACTTTGTGAGAGTAAAACTGAAGCACAACCCATCTAGCAGTCCTCATTTTCCTGCAGCTCAGGATAAATAACCCTATTGCTCTGCACTGACCTTGGAATCCTTATTTATATGTAAATTCTCCATAAATGATTAAATTTGTTTTTTTCTCTTATAACATGTCTGATGTGAAAATGATTATTTTACCCACTACCCTAGAAGCATAGTGGGGAAATTTTCTCTCTTCTCCAATATCATCAAAATCTTCTATCTTATTCTATACATTAGGTCAATGTTTCATATTTCTTGTAATGGCATAAGTTATTTTTATCAGTCCTGTAATTTATAGTTCACATTAGATTACGCAAATAAATTTTATTGGCAGTAACTTGGTTATACAGTAAATGTACATATATATGTATGTGTATGTGTGTGTATATATATATATATATATATATATATATATATATATATATATATATATATATATATATGTAGTTATATATTAAACCTCCACAGAAGTCTGGAGCTAGTCTTGTTTTGGTTTGGTTTGAGACACCCCAGTAATAAAAAATGTCTTAATACAACACATACTGGATAGTATAAAGCACCTACATTTTCACTTCACGACTGATATGAAACTGATTCATTTACTATATATTTTTAGAGACAGACTTTTACAGCTTATTCTTGATACTACCTCTAAATAGCACACTCATTTCCCTAGCCTTTCATATTTTATTGTAGCTCTCAAATATATAACCTTTGCCAAATACCAAGCTCAGTTCAAAATCTTCCAGTGGTAATACTAATTTTTTTTTTCTTAATTCCTTAAACTGTAACCTAATATTCTTATTGTCTTGCTTCCCTGCACCTGTTGGTAATATCAAAATATTCAAATGTCAGGTAGCTGGGTTTGCTAGCTGGAAGGGTTTTTCATCTTACTGTGGGTAGCATTTTGCCCATTACTAGGTGTGCTTCTTTTTATGGGCAGGATAATGATATTCATGGGAAACTGTCTGCTAGAGAACTAGGCTGAACACCGCAGCAAATCTGCATCACAATGCACTGCCCTCTTTTTACTACCCTGAGATGGGAGTAGAGCTTTAAGGGCATTTCCTGCGACCTTCACTGTGTAGTTCATGTAGAAAATTAGTTTGGGATCTGATTATTTAGGAGGATATCTCAGGAGAATGTTAATCAAGTAAGAGCATGCGCAATTCATAACTTGTCTTTCTCCCCGCCCTTCAAATCTTCAACTTCCTCTTTTCTTCTTTTTTAAAGCAAATATTCCTATTCCAATTAAATGAGGGAAAATCAGATAAGATACAGATGATAACTTTTAGAGGGACATATGGTTCTACGCTGCTATAAAGAGAACAAAGCAGTGACTTAGGAAGAAGCAATGTGAAAGAGAAAAACGTGGTTACATACTGACCTAGCATAATCACAAATGAATAATCCAATAATGATCTTTCTATAGGTTATTTGGGAATCCAAGGCCCAATTATATAACTATAGTCATTAATTTTATGAGTAGCATGTTACATGGGTAGCTATGAACACATATCAAATGAGTAACTTTCAAAATATTTTTCAGGAAAAATATTTATCAGTCAACATCTGTCTAATCTGTCTGATATTAATTTGATTCTTGACTAGCCCAGGAAGAACCCAGAGGGGAAGGCAACATTACTTCATGAGCAGAAGCCCAATAGAAGCCATGAATTTGCGTGAAATGGAAGCCCCAATAGAAGCCATAAATATGAATGAAATGTGTCAACACAATGACTCAAATTTGAAAATAAACTAAGCTTTGAAAAAACTTTAAAGAAATCAGTGAAAAGCAATGAGTCTTGTACTGTATAACAAATATCTTTATTGTCTTGGAAGTATGTGTGGCAACCTGAAGAAGCTAATACTAGGGATAATAACACTCAATATACTTCCTTCCCTCAAAATTATTACTTTATATTTTATAGAATTATAGAAACTATATCTTATGTATTTTATATTGCATACTGTGCAATTTGATATTCAGCAATTCATTCTGTTTTGTAGAAATTACTTGTTTCTAAAATTTTGGTCACATTTTTAAATTTTTTAATTTTAAACATATTTAATCCAGAAGTTTTATTCTGGATGCGCTTAAACAGATTTAATAAGTTGCTTACAAATATCCCTAGAAGAAGGTTAGGTATAAGCTGTGTCCTTTAACGAAATTTTGCAAACAATCACAAATTTCTAAAGGATATAGAGCTATTTTGTTATCCCCAAAATCTCAAGAAACAGGTAGAAACAAAGGAGTGTCATTTTTGTGAGAGTTACGGTTTCCAGAGTAGAGATACAAGGATGATTTTAAAATATTGCATTACACTCTGCATTTGGTATTTTGCCATAACCATAGTATTTACAGAAATTGCAGGTAAGTGTATGGTCTGTCAGAAATATATGACTAGGCTGCTCTTTAAGTTACAATTGTACTCAGCTCCAAACAAAACAGTGTATCATAAACTGTAAGGCAAAACATCTAATTACCAATGTGGGTCTGTCTGAACACAGACCTGATTAAAGTGATTTTCATTTTATCAGAACAGACTATCAGAATAGCAGAAGCCTAAAATTATTCTAACTTTGACGGAAATAGACAAAGTCTATAAAAATACGTGGACAATTTAGAATTGTCTAAACAATTTGGATACTTCTTATTTGAATACAGTTCCCTAATTTACAACACAGTATAACTTCCTTAGAACTTAGACTTAACTTGAAAAGGAAAAACACTGAGATCCTACATTCTCACACACTAACAATTAGGCAGAAACACTTTAAAAGTGGAAAAATTGTATTTAAGATTAAGTATCTTCAAAGTTCTGAATAAATTTGCCAAACTAGAATTTTGAACTTGGTAAAATATCATTCAAGATCAAAAAATGGCAAAATTAAGCATACTTAGACAATTAATTTTAAAGAATTTGTCTCCAGTAGGGTACAGTGAAATAACTTCTAAAGATATAACTTCTAATGCACTTCTAATGAAATAACGTCCAATGCACTTTTAGAAGAAGGAACTTACACACAGGAAAAATGAAATATTATAGTAATTAATCAGAACATATTTTAAATGTGAAATTAAGACAATGAAAAACAGTGGCATTGAACAGAGCAGAATGATCTAATTTAATTCAATCTTTCATACATTACACAGGTAGAAGAAAGAAATGGTGATTCACTTTTAACATGTTGTTGAAATTTATATTGTTCTTTTGACTATCTATTGCTGTTCCTTTCTTTTCAAAAGCTAATGCAGATAAACAGAAAACACAAAAGAAATTCAGGTATAGCAAGATTCCCTCTATGTATAAATGGTCTAAAGTACCGTTTTAAAAAATCATCACAATTGGATAAAGGAGAGAAAGTACATATTAACAATATGTATTTCACAAATATTCATGCAAAGAGACTGGGGAGTAATAATAATAACAAATAAATAATAAACATATCAGAAAATCACAAAGGCATAGAGACCAATGCCTTTAACTTTAGGATGTGACAAAGGATTACAGAGTAAGAACCAGAAAGAACTATCTAACCTGAAAATTCCTAGTTCTGTGCAGAGTGTTTGATATTAGAAGTGACTGGACAATTCCGGGATACTCTTAGAAGCTAAGTTACTTGTGTGGGGTAGTGATGGGACATACCGCACAGAGTATCAGATTCATCTGAAATGTGCCTTTCAAAGTGTGAGTTGTCAATACGTGAACGAGTGAACCTGACAAAAAGCAGAAGCTGTATTTGGGTGTTACAATATTGTCAGTGTTATAGTCTCAGCAGGGCCCCTCTTAGAACGGAATTGAAGAGTCCTAAGATCATTTTTCTACTCATTATTAAAAAGTGAGGCATTCTGATTTTTCAGACAACATGGAAATATATTCTCCCAAATGTATGCTTGTATACTAGAAATATGATAAGCTTCATATAGGCCCAGAGTACACAACTAAGTTCAGTCCACACTAATTTCTATTTTATAGAAAAAATAAAGCTATATGATAAAATATGTCAAAATCTGTACTTTTGCAAAGGTGTTTGTATGTGCAAATATAATCATGTACATACGCACATAGTCATATATAGGTTTTTTTTTTTAAAGTACAGTCAATAAAATAAAAAGTGTATTACAATGCCACAAGAATACATTATATACATTTTACATGTCAATGAATATATAAATTTACTGTCATCAATTTAAACAGACTATCTTTCCTTTTATATATGTCATGTTTAATTTAACCAATCTCCTACCAAAAGACAGTTGAGTTGCTTCCAATTTTCACAAGAATAAAATGCTGCAATACATCATGACAACTATACCTAGACATACGTGTCCATGATTAACTGAAGATAAATTGCTAGAAACATATTGGAAGAACAGAAAGTGTGAACTTTCAATACTACCAAAAAATAATATATATTTTATACTATAATCTATGCAGAATCCCACATAATTTATAAAAAATAATTGAGGTAAATCAAAACCACAGTAAGTTAGTGCCTCACACCAGTGAAATGGCCCATATTAAAAACAAACAAACAAAAAAAACAGAAACAAGTAATGGTGACGCTGCTGAGAAAAGGGAAGTCTCTTACACTGTTGGTGAGACTATAGACTGGTCCAGGCCCTATGGAAAGAGTATGAAGGTTTCTCAAAAGATTAAAAATGGATTTTCCATATGGCCCAGCAATTCCACTGCTAGGTTTCTATAAATATAAAATATTTATATAAAACATTATATACAGTGTTTATAAATAAAAACATTAGTTCAAAAGGAACTTTGCACTCCCATATTTATTACACATGGAAATAACCTAAGTGCCCAGAACAGATGAGTGGATCATGAATATGTGGAATAAGTATACGAAGCAACACTATCTCAGAAGGGAAGCAGATAAACTCATGCCATTTGTGCCAACACAGGAGGAGCTGGAAGGGATTATGCTAAGTGAAATAAACCAGAAGGAGGAAGATGATTGCAGGATGGTGTCACTTATATGTGGAATATAGAGAAACCAAAGGGTCAAAGACAAACTTAAAAACTAACCCTTGAAAGCTGATGATAGAACTGAGGCATCCTGAGAGAGGGCGACAGAGGTGAGCACAGCATGGGGAGACAGCACAGTCGGCAATGGTGACTACATCCGAGGGGTGAAATCCTCCATTTCTCCAAAACAATAACAAGGATGTAAATCAAGGGTATTTTAATATAAATGCATACATACATATATAAATATATAATATCCACTGCCAAAAGCTAACATAGAAGGTTGGCAAAGATGTAAAAACCTCAGTAGTAAACTTAGAGAAGTGTATGGAATTAATTTGTCTAATTTTTACCTGACTTCGAATATATCACTTGAAAACAAGATTACATCAATTGAGGCACTTATTCCCTCTAAGGATAAATTAAAATTTCGGAGTGAAAATTACTATTTGATATAAATTATCAGAGGAGGAATCAGAGGTCTAGAGGATTTAAATGATTTTCCACTAACCTACCTGTTAGTGGATTAGTTGGCATTCTGCTAACCTACCGCTTGAAAGGTATACATGTGAAGTTGCAGCCATACATCCTTTTTGTCGCTCTCAAAATTTTTCTGATATTGAAAAGGTTTTGCAGGAAAATTATTAAATCTCATATTTTTCCTTAATTTGCTTTTCTTTACAAATGTGGCCAAATATGTTAACTTGCATTTATTTGCTTTCATATATTTTTCTCTGAATTAATGTACTTCAATTCATGCAATTTTCCTTCTATCACATAAAGTTTTCATATTTATTTATAAAATGTCTTATTTTCTAAGATATTAATCTGATTTTTCATCACTGATGCTGGTTAAGTCTTTCATATTTTTCCTCTGATATTCCTTCTTGTGTTTAGATTACAATAGTTCTTTGCTGTCAGTTCTATCACTTTATTCTTTTTGTTTTTAGTGTTTTTCTAAGAAATAACTTTTTAGCATAGTAAAAGCAAAACCACAACAAAGTTTTTCTGATAGTCACACTGTTTCATTTTACATTTCATACATATTCTTGTTTTCATTTTGGCTCACAATGAGCTTGTTTTGTTGATGGTCCAAAAAAAATGTTATTCTTTTTAAGATTCAGCTATCTAACTATTGCCCTAGTTTTTTTTTTTTTTTTCCTATTACTCTCAGTTGTGTTGTGGTTTATAAAGTTATCATATCTCTCTCTCTAATCTAAAATTTTATTCAAAGGTCAATATCAAATATCACACTGGTTGAATATCAATTAGTCCAAGTGTCCTCTCATTTCTCTACACAATAAATGTAGCTTGCCCTACCCATTTATTTTTCCAAACTATTTTGGCAGAAAAAGGTCTCCTCTTGCTTAGCATTTATTCTCAAAGGTGAATATATCAGATTCTGAGACTTTCATTTATCAGAATAATTTTAAAATTCCACTTATAAGTGACTCATTATTATGACATAACTCTACCCAAATTAATATCTAAACAAACTTCAACATAAATGGACTATTTTAGAGATAAAAATGAAATTCTAAAATTCATATGAGATATAAATCAATATGACTCATATTTTACAGAAGTGTGTTTAGCACAGGAGTAAAAAATTTAATTATAGAAAAACAATGTTTATAAAAATGATCAGAACTCTAACCACATGTAGCAATAAATCATCTCAAGTAACTCAGACTCCAATTATAAAAACCTCAGTGGTAAACTTAGAGAAGTGTATGGAATTAATTTGTCTAATTTTTACCTGACTTCGAATATATCACTTGAAAACAAGATTACATCAATTGAGGCACTTATTCCCTCTAAGGATAAATTAAAATTTCAGAGTGAAAATTACTATTTGATATAAATTATCAGAGGAGGAATCAGAGGTCTAGAGGATTTAAGTGATTTTCCCCAGGGCACAGCGCTATTTAAGTGTTCAACAGTAAGAAAGAACCAATCCCCTAAATCCAGGTGCAATTTCTATTGCACTTCCCAGGCTCTTTCTTTTTTCTCTTTTATATTATTATTTTTTTTTTACTAGTTTTACTGCAGTCACGCTGAGAATAAGTATTTTTTTCCCACAAGATAATTGAGATATAGGTGATCAAAGAAGGAAAAAACATATATGATTAAATGACTCGGGTACTACCATAGCGCTATTATAATTGCTGGCTAGATATTAAAACACTTCCCAGTGAAAAATAGAACTTTGGGAACTAGAAGGTCAATCTTAAAGAAGGCTGATGAATTCTCTTGAGGAATATATTAAAAAGTAATCCCTCTGCACTCATATATCAACAGCTTGAATTCTTTAAAAATATATTTGCAGGATATTAAAATTGATGAGTTTTTATCAATTATAATTTCAACAATAGGAAAATAATGAAAAGAAATCTAATATTCATGCTTTTGAGAATATTTTGCAGTTTTTTACAGTTTTAAAAGACATGTAATGGTATAGGGAAGAAAGTTTTATTAAAAACCTTAAATGAAATATAGTTGTAGTGAATTTTATTTTTCAAAAACATATGAATATATGTATTTGTAAATATTTATAGATAAAAACAGAAATATACAGATTGTTAACCTTATTAGTTTCCGGGTATTTTCTTGTTGAGTCTCTTTTTGTGTTTTCTGAGATCTACAATTAGCTTCTATTTTCCAATCTTAAAATAAAATTCTGTCATATTACCTTGATGGTGATTTGTATTTTAGACCTTGTAAAATACTAGTATCAATATTAATATATACTATATATTCTAGAATTGATGGACGATTTGCAAAATGATTATATCATTGGTCTTCAAAATGAAGCTTAACCAATTAATTAAAGAAATAAGAAAAATAAATTTGCTCAATATAAGGAAAATTATATATAAATTGAGAGACATGATTTAACAGCACATATTTCAATTACTAAAAAGTTAAATTTCTTCTTTCACTGCATAAAATTTTTATATAACTTTAATTTTTAACTAACTGGGATGTAGTAATTGGTTTTTTAAAATACAATCCCAAGGAACACAAAAGCTAGGTTATAATAATAATAATCAAAATAATCAGTAGACCTTAAATCAATTAAAACTCTAATAAATAAATAGAAAATAAATCAGAAAAAACCCTGCTCACACAAACTTCTGGGGACCTGAATTCATATCCATGTATATTAACATAGTCTAGAAGTAATTCTCCTAAGGAAAGTAATTGCTTCCTTGTATAAATCTCATGTGATTTGGGGGATAATTAAATGAGAAAATGCATATAAATTGCTTATTGGAGTAGCTAGCACAAAAGTATTCAGCTCAATATATTAGGCTATCTGTGCCATTATCATTATCATCATTATCTCTGTATCAGTAGCCCCTGTACTTTTTTTATTGAAGCCTTAATAATCTTAGCTTTTTCACTGTTCAAATGAAACTTGTATGATAAGTGAGTCATGTAAAATAGACTGTATCAAAATATGCATGATCTAGCCCATTACTTTGCTTCTTAAATACCATTTTATATGTATTTTACTTTGATTTTTTTTCTGTTTATCTTTTATTCTATAATACTTTGAGCTTAAGAGAAATCTAAGATAGAAATAGAAAAAACTTATGTTTCTCTTCACATGAACTGAACAGTTCTTAAAACAAGCAGGTTGAAATGATCTGAATGATTACAATTCTCTTACAGACTTAAGCTGAAAAAAATAGTACTTTTTAATGTCCGCCGTAATCAAGCATCACAAACTCTCCTATTTAGCTTCCAATGTCCCACATACCAATATGGTACCTCTCAAACTAAGTAAGCTCTTATCTGTATTGGTCCCCTCACTATACCCAGATGTGGCCCTGACATCATACTATAGGACTCAATTTTTCTTGTATACACAAAAAATTTCTGCCTTGTAGTTGTTTCAAAATATGTCCACAGATTATTTGATCCTGTTTTCATCAAGAAGTGGAGTTTTATTCTCCTCCTTTCCAATGTGGGTACTGATCACTGATTCAGTAATAGACTTCTGATGAACAAAATATGGTGGATGTAATAATGTGTCAATCAGAGACTAAATCATGAAAGGCCTTCTCCTTTCTCTTTCTCTTGGATCACTTACTCTGTGAAAGCCAGCATTTATATCATGAAGTCAACTTATCAGTTCTACTGAGAGGCCTGATTGGAGATGCTCCCCGCCAAAAAAAAAAATAATAATGACATTTGAGACTAAGTGCCATTTGAGGGAACTTGGAAGAAGTTCCTCTAGTCAGTCCATACAGTCCGTACAACATCTAAAATACAACCAGATAGGGGACCCTGATTCAAAATGAGTCAAAATTCTTCTCAATTTTTGACCTACCGAAATCTTTGACAGTCAGTATTTTCTGTCCCTAGTCACTATATTTTGAGACAGCTGTTTTCCTATTTATAGATAATGTTCATCATGGTGCTGGGAGTGGGTATGAGGGCCACATAACAAAACCTAAATAATGGAGTGGATTTGGAACCTAAAAGAAATATATGCAAAGTGTGAAAACATCAAGAGCTTTGAAGAAACTGTAAAATTTTATGAACATCCAGAAGAATGGAAATGAGAGTTTATAAGAAAGTGTGGAGGAAGCGGGATCTTTGTTATATGGTAGGAGAACACCAACGGTGTTATCTGTAGTAACAGATGTGGAATATAGGACATAGATTTATTGAACTAGCTAAGAGGATTTGCAGACATGGTGTTAAGGTGCTTCTAGGTTTATAACAAAATGTGTGAGAAGAGAGATGAGCCTAAAGAGAGGAGCCAAATGGGAGTAATCAGGAACTAGGAATAGATCCACACATGTGTGGTTAACTGATTTCTGATAAACCTCCCCAGCATCGAATGGATAAAAGAATGACTTTTCTAAAAATAACACTAAAATGCATAGCTATTCAAAGGTATAAAAACAAAAACTAGCATGAAACCATAAATGATAGACATTCAGCGAGGGAGGGGGAAAATAAGGGGCCAAAACAGGGAAGAAAAGCGCACAAGGGACTATGGTGATGGTTCACGGGTGAATCGGTGGTGGGTAATCAACGGGGAATACACAATAATGTAAAAGATATAAATAAAAAAATAAATTAAATACTTGGTGTAAAGCTTACTTATTAATTAGCTGTCCTTTTACTATCCTTATCTAAACTACTTGTTGGTTTCACCCTCACCTATTCAACAACCTCTAAGTTTTTCTGCATCTCTATTTAATTTTTCATCCTATTCCCACTTTTTGGGGTAATGTATGACATTGACATTTTGTTTTCCTTTTTGCTATCCTAGCCACAACTTTGTTTCTCTTTAGGTTATAATTAAATATGTTCATTTCTTGCTGACATTCCTTTTGTTGATATTTATGTAATCACTTATTGGTTAGATGAAACCCCTCCTTTAGCACACTGCTCAAGGAAGTTCCATGCTTATATTATAACAGTGCTGGTGCAGATGTAAACCTCATTTTCTAAAAAACAAAACAAACTAATGAACTGAATCAAACAAACATAAATGTTTAGAATCAACATTGGGATTTACTACATTAAGAGCATCACTAAACATCTAATTCCATCCTTCACTATATATTTGATTGCTTGTACCTATTTTACTCATCCATCTTCTTCTGTTCTGAGAAGTACTAATATGATTTATAGTCTAAACAAAAATCAATCACATCTCTTTAACAATAAAGATGCAGCCAATAATTAACATTGCACCAAAGATAATGGAATAAATGGAAACAGATCAACTGAATTGAAAACCCTGATATAAACCTGCACATATATGGACAGCTACTTTATGACAAAGGAGTTAGGATCATACAATGGAGAAAGGAAAATCTCTTCTAAAATTACGTTGGGAAAACTGGACTGCCACATGCAAAAGATTGAAACTAGACCACTATGTCACACCACATAAAAATCAATTCAAAATAGCAAATATTTGCTGTTAGACCTAAGACCATAAAGTACACTGAAGAAAACTTCAGCAAATACACTCCATGTCATTGCCCTTAGCAATGTCTTTGGGATTTATCTCCAACTACAAAAGAAACAGCAGCATAAATAAACAAATGAGATCATATCAAACTAAAAAGCTTCTGCACAACAGAAGAAACTCTCATTGGAATTACTGAATTCAGCAATTACTGAATAGGAGAAAATATTTTCATAATAGCCAAGATATGAAAAATCAATCCTGTAACTCAATAACAAAAATAACCCAGTCAAAAAAAAGGTCAGATCTTAATAGACATTTCTCAAAATACAAAGATAGATGATCAACACACATATGAAAAATTGTTTATCATCACCTACCAATACAAAATGTAAAAGACATAAATAACAATAAAAATATATAGTAAAATAAATAAATAAACAAATACATTAAATAAAAAAAAATAAAAATATACCATTTAAAATTAAAAAAAAAAAAGGAAATGAAAATCAAAACCACAATGAGGTATCACCTCACATCTCTGAGACTGGCCCATATCAAGAACACCACAAACAAGTGTCGGAGAGGTTGCGAGAAACAAAGGAACCCTTGTTTACTCTTGATGGGAATGCAGACTTCTGTAGTTTCCAGGGAAAACAGTATGGAGTGTTCTCAAAGTATTGAAAATAGACCTAGCATATGACCCAGCAGTTTCACCGCTAAGTATCTACTAGGAGAATACAAAACTATTAATCCAAAAGATAGATGCACTCCCATGTCACTGTAGCACTATTTTTATTAGCCAAGACATGAAAACAACCTATGTACTCAACCATGAATAATTGGATAAAGAAAGTGTGGTCTATACATGCACACATATATGCTGTAATACTAGTCAGCTATTATTAAAAAAAAGACAAATATAGGATAAATTCATTCAACATGGGATATAAAGGAACAGACAAAACCAAATGAGAACAAATCCTTGGATTTGGACTACAGAACTAAGATGATGTATATACATATATATACACACATATATACATGTATATATGTTTATGCACACGCACATATTAGAGTAGGAGAAATCACTGACTATACCTACTGTTTAGATACAGCATGAAATATGCTGTGGTGTTGTTAGATGGAAAAAAACACAGACCAGTGGAGCAATATATAATATTCATAAATACCCCAAAAGAGATAAACAAAATTGCAAAACCAGTTCAATAGGAGAAAGATAGCCTTTTCCAAAAAAAAAAAAAAACCAACAACAACAACAACAACAAAAAAAAACAGGCTATTCAGGCAACTGTCCACCCAAAGTGAGAAAAAATATCTCACACACCTTATGCAAAAATTAACCTGAGAGAACTTAGAGACATCTTGTAATTAAATAGAAAATTACAAAAGTTTCAAAATAAAAAACCACAAGAACTCTGAGACCTAGGCCTATGCAAAACATTCTTGAACTTTCATCAAAATCATGATCCATAAAAGGACAAAATGATTTAGTGTATATCATCAAATTTAAAATGGATTGTGACCATGCCATACCCAAAGGGGGTGATTCTGAACCTCTAAATCATATACAATGTTGTCAACCAATTTTTCCTCAATTAAAAAGATAATAAAAAGAAGAAAATGGTTTGTGAAAGTGGATATGGAAAGAAAGAAAAGACAAGCTTCAAATGGAAGAAAATGTATGTATGAACCACATAATCAGCAAAGATCTAGCTTCTAGATTTTATTAAAAGATTTCAAACCTCAACATTTAAAAAAATTCCAATTATAAAGTGAACCAAAGACATGAATAAAGAACTTCAATAAAAAGGATGCTTGGTTAGCAAACAAGAAAATGAAAAGATTGTCAACATTAGTAGCTCTCAGGTAAACACAAACTGAAACAACCATGAGACATTACTATACATCAAGCAGAATGGTTTAAAAAATACTGAAAACCCCAAATGCCAGAGAGAATGTGGAGAAAATGGATCACTCACACATTACTTTTGGAAATGTAAAAATATATAGCCAATGTGGGAAATAGTTTGTAAGTTTCCTATAAAACCAAAGCTGTAATTACCATATGATGCAGCAGTTGTGCTCTTGGGCATTTATCCCAGAAAAAAATGAAGCTTATGTTCACCAAAATCCAATACAACAATGTACATAATAGCTTTATTTGTAACTGAAAACTGGCAACAGTTCAGATGTCTTTCAACAGGTGAACAAGCTGGTATTTAAGGAAAATGTGAGGCATGTGTAACACAGAATACTATTCAAAAAAATTTTTTAAAGAATGGATGAAATACCTGAACTTGAGAACCATGCCTAAGGTATCATAATGTGTAATTCCATTTAGACAGTATTTTTGCAATGGCACAATCTGAGTAATGAAATCAAGTTAGGGATAACAGGTGGGTGTGATTAGAGTATCAATCTTAAGCAGGTAGGTGTGGCTTTAAAGGGGAGAATGGGGAGTTATTTTGGTGATGGGACTGTTCAGTATCTTGATTGTGGATATGTGATGTAGACGTAAGATAAAATTGTATAGGCTTTACACGTAAACACATACATATACATATGTACACACACGGCTACAAGTAAAATTGGAAAAATACAAGTCAGTACACCATGTTAATGTCAGTATTTTATGACATTATGTCCAGAAATAATTTATCTATTTACAAAGTTACTCAAGGAAAACACTCTGTAATAAATAAGGAAAAGTAGGATTACATATTATCTTAATAATATTTATAAATAAACTCATTTTGAGCACTCAGTGAAATTCTCCCATTAAAATTTCACAATTCCACAACAATGGAATTTTGACAACAATGAACTACAGAAAGTAAATGAGTGATCTTTGCTACCATCTATTTTATTTTCACACTTTGTTAAAAGTTTGGTTTTACTTGTAATTCTTAAAATAATTTATGTATGTTTAATGAAATAATTTTGCATTATAACATTATATAAATTTCAAGTATGCATTATTAAGAATCAACAAATAAACTACATTAAATAGGGAGGGAAAAAAGGAGGGCAGGAAGGAAAGAGAGGGAGGAAAGGAGGGAAGGAATCTTTATTTTTAAAAAAGATTTATTTTTATTTATTTATGCATACAAGAACTGGGGTGCAGGCCAGAGTTGTAGGGGGGTGAGAAGATTTACCAGAGACAGAGTGGGGAGCAGAAAAGGTGGATCCACTGAAATACACTGCTGAGGGGAGTAGTGGGTGAGACAGGAGAGGTCTGCTGCGCCATGTGGATTAGCTCCTGGCAGGGGCTCCAACTCAGGCTGTATTGGCCAGCCATAGCTTAATAGCACAGACTTTAACCCCTGTGCCACTATGGAGGCCTGAGACTCCATTTTTCATCCAAGCTGAGTTACATGATCATAGTTGTTTTTCCCTGTACTTTGGGACACTGTCCAAACCTCCATGTGTTTCTGTAAGCTACCTAATGGCCATTAATGAATCTTAACTATCTTATAAAAAGGCTCTTTGAGGTGGCCTCCTTTTCTAACTGAAGTTGAGAACATAAAGAAAGAAAATGACAACTTTAAAATGCAAATAGTCAGGAAAAGAATGTTCTTTTAACAACTGTAATTATTTTTTACTGGTTTTCACACTAAGGTTTATGGTCAATACATGAAATGTAAATTCCCTCCCCATCACAGTCATGAAATCCTAACGCCCAATGTGATGGCACTTGGGGATGGGGCCTTTAGAAGGCATTCAGAGTTACATTAGGTCATGAGGACAGGGTTGCATGATGGGATTAATGCCTTTATCAAAAAAAAAAAAAAAAAAAGCGAAGAATGCCAGGTTTCTCTTACCCCAGCACATGCATCAAGAACGGGCCAGGTGAGACCATGAGAACACAACCATCTACAAACTAGGAAGAAGGACCCCAATGGATCTCAAAAAGACTAGCACTGTGATCCTGGACTTCTTAACCTCCCAAACTGTGAGCAATATATATTTGTTGTTCAAATACCCGAACTATGGTCTTTTTAGATAGCAGCGGGAAAAGACTAAGCCAGTATAGTCCAAAGAGTCAAATTATAAAAACATTCAAGCACAGACATAAACACATGTATTTATTAAAAATAGTTTGCTGCATTTAAAAACTCTGTTCCAATATTAATGCAATAAATTTGCTGACTAGTAAATTGGGGAACAATGAATTGTATGCTCAGATTAACTTCATAAATTTCATTTTTGAAATGGTTTTATTTCACAAAGAAAGAATTCATTTAACTTTTCAAAGCAAAGCTCCTAAAGTGAGTGTCAATGGTTAGATGTTTGACTATGGGTGGGAGCCATGCTATTTATTTGACACCTATGGAAATGAATCAGATGCCAAAGTATCACAAGCATTTTCTAATATATGTGCATAATATATCTGTGAAGACTATGTTAGAGTCTGGCATTCACTTGCTTCATTGAGTAGCACTTATACTTCATGTTGGTCTATGGTAAAATTTAATTTGGATCAAAATTAATTTGTGTTATGTAATGGGGATAGTCAAGGAGCTAGACATGTTAGAGGAGCTATATCATATGAATCTTATTTAATCATAAGCATCCTCATAAAATGCCTCTTTGAAAGCTATGAGTGAGATGAATAATGTAAGAAACCATACTTTGCGTTGCTTATATGTAGTTTGAGGATGTAGGTGAGAGAGATTATGCCACTAAACCTGGCTGCCTAATTTCAGTGAAAATTATAATTCTCAAGTGGCTGAACTCAATAATGACATTGACCAGCCAGAGGCAATGCAAAAGAGAAAACTGGCAATAAAAACAATTAATCATATGTAACTTCTAAAGAAGTGTTGAAAGCATCCCTAGGAAAATTACTGTTAGATTTATAAACTGAGAAACTGAAGATATAGAATGAACTAAGGCCATCATTATACATAATTAGAGTCCTTCTCTTTTTCCAGATTTGAAACACAAATATTGAAGACTCCGAGAAAAGCAGTCTTCATACTCTTGAGGGATGATTCTGCTGTCAAGTCCCGTGTGTGTGTGTGTGTGTGTGTGTGTGTGTGTGTGTGTGTGTGTGTGTGTATACACTAGCGAAGAGGTTTGGGGCTTGCATCTGCCTCTTGGTCAGTAGAGTAGGACCCCAAATCCACAAAAGAGCTAGCCTTCGACTTCTGAACATGTAGTTGGAATAATGTATAATTCACTCATTGTTTACTTGACAATACATATTTTTTCACTTGCAAGCTCAAGAAAACATGCTTAGAAATTATCTACCACATCAAAAGAGTAATAAGAAACAGTGCCACGTTTTTGGGCAATCACAGAGTTAGAAACACAAGTACATGAAAATTTTCGAAGTGATTATGACAATAGTATTACCATTCAACCTACCTATTTATTTGGATTCTGAAAAGGACACACAGGTCTTAAAATAAAAGTGGGTGAATTATAAACTTAATAAGGTAGCTTTTCAAATTATAAATGTTATCAACTGTGGTCTCTTTACTGTAGCAGAGAACATATGCCTTACTACTGGGTATACAACTATTTGCTGAAAAACACCAAAAACAAACAAAAGCAGCACTTTGTTTCCTCCTAGGAAGACTAACAACACACATTCTTTATCCTGCCACGCAGACACATCAATACCTTGTACGTGAATCATAATTCAGTCTAAATACTTGCTCTCATCAATCAACAAGACGTCACACTGTTTAGGTACATAGACTACATAACAAACTGTTGCTTGGGATACACAGTAACATACTTGATTATACAACAGAAGTCCAGGTAAGGATCATCTCCACACAGGTTCTTAAAGAAGCACAGGAGTCACACACATCCCCAATGTGCCTATTCCAACCTTATCACTGTAACTTCTCTCATGTCACTTCTCATAAAGAAATTAGTTCTGACATGTTGACTGACTGAACATGGATAAAACTGATGCTAGTTACAAGTGTTTCTGCACAAAATGGCAACAGTCAGAAATAAATATTGGGGGCATCTCAGACCCATTCAGTAGTAGCTTAAGGAAAATAGAGAAGATGAATTATTACAGAGAATTTAGTTGTATTGTATGGTCTACTTTGGGTAGAAAGTTGAGTGCCTAAAGAATTTTAGGCACTTAGCTATAGACTTACATTTGGAATTTTCCTACTATATTTATTTATAAGGTCATCCCACTTTCAAAAAAGTGTAGAAGAAATTAAAACTATGGATGTATTGAGATGATACTGTAAAGTGGAGTCAAGGCAAGGTTACACTGACAATGAGATCTGGCTTCTCTTATTTTTATCAATCCAACAACTATTTTTAATCTCTACATGTATAGAAAATATAAAAGTATGCTGAATTTCAGCAATTATATTTAGGGTATGTGCAAATAAAGTAGCATTTTAAAATAATTGCCTTTACTTGCATCATTGAAGGAACATAGAAAAATATCAAATACCATTCATAGCTCAAGTATTTTTAACCGCTGATATTACTTAGAGTATAACGTAAAAGTGCAAAATGAATAAAATCAAATAATGAATGTTGACAGTGGCATAATTTTACCTGATAAGACTGTTTAAAAAATTATCGGAGAACAATTTATTGTCAAAAAGGTAATCCAATACAAGAAAAGAAACCTATCAACTGTTTACTCCACTTTAACATCATCCAGTCTTGTCAATATTAAAAAACAATTTTTGGAATTGTGTCCCAAAGAACATTCTTTCAATTTTCAATGTGAAGAGAGAATTATATTTTCTTATTAAGCTTTAGTGTTAAGACAGAATTATTCATAGTACATTATTATAAGGTACCTTGAGGCATCTCTGACATAACAAGCAACGGGATAAACTTATTTTGTTGCTTCTGGCTTCTCTGTTATATTCCCATAGAAGCAAATAAAAAGCTTTCAAATTGCTTGTTCTTCAGAATCCATTCAGTCTATTTT
>PVIJ01020795.1:0-19577 GCA_004024925.1 Scalopus aquaticus | reverse complement strand
TTTTCTGCTTCACTATATACCCAGTAAATTTTTATTTTATGTTGGCCATTTGAGTGATATATTGTAAAGTGTCTGGATTATGTTTTCTTGCTCTGAGCAGTATTAAGATCTGTTCTGAATGGTGGTTAAATTACTGAGGGTGCCTTCTGCTCCTCTCAGATTTAATTCTTCATTAAAGCAAGCGTACAATGGTTTGAGCTTCAGCCCTAGCGAAGATCCCCTATCTAAGGTGTGCCCCCACTAGTAGGTGTACCTTTATGTGTGGGGGGGGGTTAATCTGAATATACTTGGTGAGTACTCTCCCTTTTTTCTGAGCCAGAACTTAGTAGCCCGCAGTGAGGCATAACACCTGGTACCACAAGTTAAGTAAATGACCTCAGTAGACTCTGCCTGCACTTGAAAAACACAGCTTTCAATAATAATGGCAAATCTTCATGTAAATTTGATATACCATCATGTATTGCTCAGTTTTTTCCCCCTGGAATCCTATTATTTTAGTGGAAAGGATTTCTAATTTCTAGTTCAGAAGGTGGGTGCTCCTTAACTCAGCTCAGAAAAACATCCCCATACACGAGTTAAGATGTTGCACGTGGATCTCACCTCTTGTTTTTCCTCTTGAACAAATCAGTCTGAAACTGCCTGTGGGTCATTGTCTAAAAGCAGGTGCTTCAAATATGCTTTTCATTACTAAAGCTTTTTTCCTGGAAAAACAAATCTGGTGTCAGCTACTATGTAATGACAGGAAGCAAAAAATTCTAATTTTTTTTTTTTAAAGAATTTTTTATTTATTTATGTATACAAGCTGGGGTACAGGCCAGAGGCGTGGGGCAGCGAGAAGGTTCACCAGAGACAGAGTGGGGAGCAGAACAGGCAGATCAGAGATACACTGCTGAGGGGAGCAGCGGGCGAGGCAGGAGAGGTCTGCCGCACCATGTGGGATTCTCCCCGGCTGGGCGTCGAACCGGCATCGCCCGCGGCCAACAGCTCCACAGCACAGCGCCCAACCGCTGTGCCACCGGGGAGGCCCCAAAAAATTCTAATTTTTTAATATAAAATTACACATTGGTTGTATCAGGTGATATCTTTGCTCAGTAAAACACTCAGAATCACATTGTTTCAGCAAATAACCTCCATCCATAATAACATCTAAGTGTGTTTTTTTTAAATTAAAGTAGCTAAGCGTTATTTCTCATTACTATTGTTTCCTAATGTTTTGCAACTCCATTTCAATCTGACTCCTATAAAAAGAGCCTTAAATATAGAATCATAGCTTAATTATTTACATTTAGAAGCCTAATTGTCCTGTAAATTTAGTTCATCAAAAAGAAATGTCTCTTATAAGAAAAATTAAGTAAATATTTTTTGCTAGTTTCGGTTGCAATCTGTCAAGAAATCTTTACTGCCTCAGGCGATGAAAAATGTGAATAGTTAGAAAAGGTCATTTAGTTTTTTTCATTAAGGCCATGACAGCAAACTGGATCTAAACAGTTCCTCACTTGAAAATGATCAATCTAAGGTGATGTTTATAAGATCACTTTAAGGGGCCTCAAGATCACTTATGGCCGAGAAATACATTGATTTTTGTGGGTGTGACGAATTATATTGGCTTGAATAAAATAAATACATGTGAGACACAAATATAGGCACTTCAAAGACATTCAAAGACATTTCTAGGGTTTTAATTGATTATTTTTGATGATAGAACAGAACCATCCAGTGGCTGATTATTCCCCTTTACATTTAATATTCACTCTGCATCAGCAATTGTTGTAAGTAGGAATTTCATGTCTTCAGAAATAAAATGTACTAAATTGAGTTCAGGTAACATGCTGGTTATTGGAAACATGTCATCTTAAATTGATTTATGCTAGTTTATGAAAACAAATAGATTTAAATCAAGATGTAGCTGTCCGAGCTTAAGCCCAGAGCCAGTAACAGACATTTTTTAAAATATTTTTATTGTTATTTATGTCTTTTACATTTTGTATTCCCCCTGGGTAACCCACCACCAATTCACCCGTGATCCATCTCCATGGTCCCTTGTGTTCTTTTCTACTCTATTTTGTGCCCTATCCCCCTCCACCCCCAGTGTCTCTCTCCTATTTGTTTTCCTTATAGTCCAGTAACAGACATATTTTTAAAAAGGTATTGTAAGGAACTGCCTTGAACAATGTGGGAACTGGCCAGATAAGCCTGAAGCCCATAGGCAGGGGACCAGGGAGGGCAGGCTAGATCTCCCAAATATGGGGCGAAGCTGCCTGCCACAGGGGGACTGGGTTGTTTTTCAGGGAAGCCTCAGCTCAACTCTTAATGTCTTTCAGCTGATTGAGTAATCACCACGATTATCTAGGATAATCTTATTGACGTCAGCTACTATGGGCTTTATATCTATGAAATACATTTATAGTAATACCTAGGAAAGTTTTGATTAAAAACCTGGGCAATGTAACTGCTATGGTCTTAATTTGGTACCTCCAAATTCAAAAGTTGAATTAACCCCCACGGTGATGACGTTAGGGGGTGGGACTTGGGGAGACGAATGGGTCACGTGGCAGAACCCTCGTGAACGTGATCAGTGTACCTATAAAAGCAGCCTGAGAACGAGCGCTTGCTTTGTTCTACCCTGTGCAGTTAGGGCGGGAGGTCTGCGTCCCAGAAGAGAGTCCTTGCCTGACCGTGCTGCCATCCTGAGCTCAGAACGCCAGACTCTGGAACTGTAAGGCATTTCTGATGTTTATAAGCGGCTCACTGTGTGATAAAAATAGAGCAGTCCAAACAAACTGGATATGTTGGGAAGTTCTGCCCTCCCTTCATGCTAGCCTGCTGTGTAAATTTGAGACTTGCTTTGGCAGCCTCGCAACCCTATGCACTAGTTCCTTACACTAACTCTTGTTCCTTACACTAACTAGTGTATATACCACTGATTCTGTTTCTCTTGTACTCTGATTTAAACAGATTTTAGTACCTAAAAATGGGAGGCTGCTTTAACAACACCTGAAAATGTTTAAGTGATTTTGGAACTGGGTAATTGGCAGAGGCTGAAGGGTTTTTTGAAGAGTGGGACAGAAAAAGCCTAGCGTACCTTGAACAAATTGCTAAAGAAATATGGATGTTAAGACTGTTGGCAAAGACTTAGAAGTAAATAAGGCACATGCTGCTGGAAAAAAAATATGTTACATAATGACAGAAGACTTAGTTCAACCGTGTTCTGCAGAAATGTGGCGATCATGACCTGTAAGCCATAAATATAGTTAGGAAGATTGCCAAGTAAAGTATTAATGGTGCGACCTGGGCGTCTTCTTGGTGCTTACAATAAAATATAAATGGAATGATAAAAATGGAGGGAAGAACAAGAAGGAATTTAGCAAAAAAGGAACTAGGTCTTGATTTGGGGAATTCTCAGCCTACCCAGGTGACATGAAATGCTCTAATTATGGGAATAACTGGCAGAAAAGCGGCCTTTTAAGAGAAAGCCAAGAGTGACTGGACAATGTTTTACTCGTGCTTTGGAAGAAAAATATAGGATATTAATTTCACACTAAGAATTCTTTAAAAAGGCCATGAATGTAACTTTATGATTGTTACTTTTATTAAGCACTGAAAAATATAAATAAAAATTTCCAATTTTTTTCCTGTGACTACAGCAAAACGTGCATATGTACTAGCTTAGTTTGTGCTATCCAACATTTTTTTTTCCTGTTTTCTGTTTTTAAATTGAGTTAACATGGGTTTAAAGCATTGTGGATCATCACTCCCTTCAGGTGTATGTTATTCCACCACATCCACCACCAAGTTACCAAAAATCCCCCACCGTAGTCCATTATGCCTCCTCCCCACTTTGCTTTCCTTCTCTCCCTCCTGCTTTGATAACTTCGTTTCTACAGTCAGGTTTCTAGAATTAATGATTTGGTTTTACCAGACCTTGTCTTTTGTTTCCACGGTATTCCACATATAAATGACACAGTCCCGTATCTTTCTCCCTCCTGACTTATTTTCTTATCTCTTGGAGTCCTTCAATTACTTGACTTATTCAGAATTACAGAAATAAGGTTGGGGCTATCCATAAAAGTTTTATGGAGGAGGCTCTTGTCAAAATGAAATAAATCCCAAAGCCTACACAGGTGACAATGTTCTTGAGAAAGTAATACCAGAAGAAACAGTTGTCTTGGGCTGAAGGAGATAGAGAACAATGTAGCTATGGCAGAAATAGAGGTCAGAGTGATCTGGAATCTCAAGGCAAAGAATGTGGGCAGTGGCTAGAATCTGACAAAACAAGGGTACGTAATCCCTTCTACAGCTTCCAAAACAAACCAGGTGATGCTTATTTTTAATCCTTTAGACATTTTGGATTCATGACCTTCAGAAGTGTAAGGTAATAACTATTTTAAGTAGCTGTTGGTGGTAATTTGTTGTAGCAGATACAGGATATATATAAATCAGGACGTGTTTATGTGCATATATGTGCATTATATATTTATACACCCACTGACACACACATATATATATATATATATATCCACATACATACATCTATATTCTCCTGTAGGTTCTCTCTTATGTCTGTTGAGATGATTATGTAGTTGATGTATTTGTATAAATTTATAAAAGTATTTGTATAAATTTATTTTCAGATAATGTTATTTCAGATACTTACTTTTTAACCTTGAATTCCTAGAATAAAAACCGCTTGTATAATTATTCTTTTACATGTAGCTGGATTCACTTTTCTAGTATTTAAGTATTTGTGTCCATAATCATAAGAGGTATTGGCCTGTAGTTACTGTTTCTTGTGATGCGTTTCTGTCTGGCTTTGGTATCAGGGTAACACCCAAAGATTGACTTGTGAGGTGTTATCGATCCTAATTTTGGGGAAATTTTTGAAAAATTGGCAAAAATTATTCCAAAGATGTCTGATAGATTAAAGCAGTGAAGCCTTCAGGGTCAAGGCTTTTCTTTGTGAGTAGTTGTTGTTGTGATTTTATCTTATTACTAATTCAGTCTCTTCACTTGTGTAAGTTTATTGAGACTGTTTATTACTTCTTGAGTTAGTTTTGATCATTGATTACTTCGTTAAAAGCATTCCGTGTATGTTGCATATCATTGTTTATAGTATTTGTTCCTTATATTTTATTTCTGTATGGCCAGTAGTAATGTTTCCTCTTTCATTTCTGATTAGTTATGTGATAAAAAATATATATCTTAATAATTCTGGCATTTTTCTGCCTATCTATGACATAAACCTTGTTGACCTCTGTTTAAGAAGAGCTGACTCATTTCTGACTTAATGAATCAGCTGCAAATGTTTCTTTTTCATTATAGAATTTTTTTTTGAAGAATAAATGAGGGCAATGGAGGAACTTATTTTCCACTTTACTCAAAAATTGCTACAAAGCTCAAGTGGTTTATATGATTGGAAAAAGAAAAACCTCACTAAATTTAATTAGACTCACTCCCATACTTTCTCATTTTCTCTTAATACAAGTATTTGTCTTACTAAAGTGCTTAATAGAAATATAAATGTCATTAAGGAAATGAAACCATAGCCAAATAGATAATGGAGAAATGCATCTCCGGGCTGGAAAATGAGCTCTGGGTCAGGAAAGCAAAAACTTTATTTTTCAATAACATGTTATTTTAAGCCTTTCCATGAATAGTTGGCTCAGATCCTCAATAGGAAAGCTGGCATGTGGTTATAGAATGCTATGATTGTTTCAGAAATGGATGTTCAAAGCTTTATACCTAGGTCAGCTTTTAGTGTGACAGCATGTGGAACTCTGTAGATCAGGTTTTCAGTGAAATAGTCATAAAATTATATTTTTAACAAAAGAAAACAACAGTTTCTGGAAATGTTTCTTTAGTTGCTGTATTTCTTTAGATCTTAAAATTTGTAAAAGTTCAGTAAGAATATATCCACTGATGTACACTAGATTCCTCACCCCCACCCCCGACAAGTCTTGGTTATTATAAACAACACTGCAATGACCATGAGAGGACTAATATCTTTGAATTAGTGTGGATTTGCATTTCCCTGATGTAAATGGTTTGAGCACTTTTCCATGTACCTGTTGGTCATTTATATATCTTCTTTGGAAAAAAATGTCTAATTAGATGTTCTGTCCTTGTATCTATTAGATATAATAGTAAGCTTTTTCCATTTTATCTCTATTGTGGGTACTGCCATAATCACAATTATATTTCATTTTAGAAATAGTTTTAAACTTAGAGAAATTTGCTAGAGTAATGAGGAATTCCTAGATACCCTATAGGAAGACTTACCAGTTGAATATTTGCCGCATTGTTCCTGCCATCCTCCCTAATTTATGATTGAGTATACATGAAATGCATCACCTTTTTACATAAAATACACACATGTACAGTACTTCCCAAGAATCAGGACATTCTCTTAATATACCCTCATCACAACGATGAAATTCTGGAAATTAACATGATACATTTATTTGCACTAAACTTATCTATGTATCAATTTGGCCTTTTGTCCCAGTACTGTTCTTTTATATATTCATACTAGAATATTTGACTTTCTTTTGCTTTCATGACACTACCATGTTGCCACATTATTTTAAGGTATAAATACTTGAATTTGTAATTACCAAGTCTGACTAACAGGTTCTCTAAACATTATTTGGCGCTGTGTATGCCAGTCACAAGGTAACCATACTAGGCTTTCTCAAATCCTTGTTTAACTGAATGTGTTTCTTTTCTATCAAGACTTCAGGGGACAATGGGTAAATTTAGGTAACAAAACATTAAAAGCCTCTACCAAAATTAGGTGTATCCCTATTACGTGAACTTTAACATGAATATAATTCACAAACACGATTAAAGTTAATGAAGTTACAATAAAGGAATATACAAAAAGATATTAAAGAGAATTTTCTTACAATTACTTTAACATGCTAATTTTACCTCCCAAACTTTTGTTTCCTTAGAGCGCAGAATCAGAATATATTGGGAATATTTGATCTTGGTTTGAAAAACTGGCCTTGAAACTACATTGCAAAGTAAGTAAATGATTTTTACTTGGATTTTATTTTGTATGTGTTCTAAACAACTAAGGTGAAAAAATTGTCTAAAAATATTATTGTTTAGTGCTTCAATACTGTTAGGGTACCAGGGAAAATTCCTTCACTGTGTTCTTCTGTGACTGGGTATGGAACAAGGTAACAAGAAATAGATTATACTATAAGTATGGGGACTTTACATAGCTATAAATTCTAAAGTAAAATGGGGTGAATCAGAGATATAATTCAATGCTAAGATACCTGGTTTGATAAGGAGAGAGGTTTTCTCAACAAGGAGGGGAATCACTTCATATTTACTCTGAGAAAAAAGATTAGGGTTAGGACTTCATATGAATTTAAGAGGGATGGGGACATAATTCAGTCCTTAACAGCACAGTACACAAAATGTGTTATATATGTATTTATGACTATATTTTAATGATGAACGACATTTGTGTTATAGAAATACCACCAGAATTAATAATTAGTAAACACCACTGGAAAACTCAATACAGTAAACTTAAGATATATTTACTGGTAAGAAATGTTACTTGAGAGAATAGGATTTGATAATATGTGCTAGGAAAGAAGAAAATGTGTAGAATATTAAAAAAAAAAAACAAACAACACATTAGTACTCCATATTCCTAGGACGATTCCATGGAATTTGTAAAATGAGGAAGAGAACAGACATGTCATTGAAATACTGAATATAACTTAATCCCAAAATTTCTCTTAAAAAATACTCATGGTCATTTGTTAAACAATCCCGTGTTGATGTACCAAACTTATCTGAGAGATTTTTGGATACATTAACAGCAACTATTGTGATGTTCTCGCTCCTGAATAAGTCCTGAACTAAATAATAGCACTGTTTTTGTCATGACATGACTTGTTTTCTCGAGAGGTGATATCAAGGATAGCCAACCTCTGTAAAATTTCTAAAAAATATTTTGGACACATACTGTTTTCTAAAAATATTTTTTAAAATACATAATCTCTCTCACACACACACACACACACACACACACACACACACACACACACACACACAAACTTCCCCAATGTGGAATACAAAATTCTTGACTTTACACTGGAAAATCCAACATCTTTTATTTAGAGACATATTACTTTGTTGATAAACATTTCAAAGTAATCTGACCCCTGTTTCCGCCCTCCCTGCTGAGGCTTGTGTTGAGCACCAATTTGTTGCTCATTAGCACCTCTGTCAAAGGGTAAATACAGGAAATAAAAGAAGAAATAGCCCAATTCAGTCCTTTGTGTAGACTCATAAAAGTTTTAATGAAAGAGTATATGACTTTTATAGGATGAATAAAAGAAAATGGTTGTTTATCTAAAATCAGTTTCTTTTAAAATTATAATGAGTGCCTTTAAAAAAATAAATATTGCACAAAAAATTGAAGGGAAAATGGTGTTATTGTTGTAATGACAGTGGTATTCATTATAGCTTCTGAAGTTTCCTAATGCCATGTATTTATTGAGATGACTACTTATAAATGCAAAAGAGGTTAAGAATAAATTAATGCCACTGTCTTCTAAAGTGACAAAATAGTAAAAACCTACATTATCTGTCTTCTTTTCGTCACTTACAGTGCTTGTTTTCAAGATTTAAGGAAATTTAGCCAAGTCAAGACCCATAGGAATTTCCCCTATAAATCGTGCCGACCATTACTAAATATAGATTAGTCATGGACTTTCCATTAGGCAATTGCACTTGCCACTGTAACTAAATTGCCTTGTACTGAATTTCAATGCAAGTAGTATTTTCCCAAACTTGGCTTCTGTGAAAATATTGGCACTTTTTTTTTCTCCTCATGAAGATAAATTGACTTTTGAAACAGACTCACAGGGATTTCTATCCAAATTGAATTTAATAGAAATGAAATTCTGTTGTAAAGTGTTTTTAAAAGAGTAAACTCGTGTGTGTGTATATGCTTTCTAATTTCATTTATTGAGTAAAAATTGGTTTACAACACTGTATGTTTTGGGGTATAGATTCACATTTCTTCACATGTTTTTATTGTCGCTGGTCTTTTTGATCTGCGCTGCTCTCACAGGTCAGAGATGATGTCTCATTGTGGTTTTGATTTGTGTTTTCCCGATAAGTGATGATGTACATTTTTTTTTTCCTTTTGGCCATCTGTATGTCTTCCTGGAAAAATACCTGTTTGGCATATTTTTAATGAGTTTGTTGTTTAGTTGTATGAGTTGTTGTTTTTATAGATCTTGGTTATTAGTTTATTGTCAGATGTATAGCAATGCAAATATTTTATCCCATTCAGGAGGGTACTTTTTATTTTGACGTCCGTGTCTTTGATGGTACAAGTTTTTGATTTGACATAGTCCCTTTTGTTTGTTTTCTTGCGTTTCCCTTGCAGTTGTACTTGAGTGCCCAAAGACATCCTTGGATCCAGTGTGTTTTGCCTGTTTGTTCTGTGTATTTTATAGATTCAGGTTAAAAGGGTAAACTTTTAAGCAAAAATTTGGAGGTTGAATTATTGCTCAGCTTATTTTGACAAGTATTTTCACAGCTAAGACAGATTACCTTTTTGGAAAAAAAAAATAGAATTCTGTAAAGGTTACCTGAAGAAAAACTTTTTCAATATCATGAGATGATCCAACTTTAAGCAATTTTCATTCTACTTGCCGCCATATGCATTTTCCCATCCCAGCTGGTATCGATTGCTGAAAATAATTCTCTTTTAGTAGTAATTGTGAATAGTTTTATAGTGCTGTTACATTCTCAAAATTGATCTAAAGGTGTTCTATGTATAAACTTATTAATCTTGACAATAAATGTGCTATTAATTCAATGATGCAAGAACTGAGGTAAAGAGCCTGATAACTTACCTGTATCACTATGAGAAACCTGCATGTCTGAGGGACTTTAACTTGATAGTTCATGTTGCCAAAGCCCTTTCTCCCTACTCTACTCTTGTTTGGGAAAATTGTGGTAAAATACATACATATAACAAATTTTACCATATTAATCATTTAAATATAAAGTTAAGTAGTGTTAATTCTATTCACATAGCTGTGCAAGCAATCTCCAGATCTCACAAATTAAAAGCTTTTTGCCCATTAAAACTTACTCTTTCCTTCCTCCTCCCAGCTACTGGCAATGTCTATTCTACTTTCTGTTTCTATTAATTCAATTACTCTAAGTAAATTGTATAAATAGAATCAAACAGTATTTATCTTTTTGTAACTGACTTAGTTCAATAAGCTTAATATTCTCAACGTCTATACATGTTGTAGTATGTGCCAGAATTGTCAGAATTTCTTTCCTTTTTAATGCTAAATGATATTAGATTGTATGTTTATACCACATTTTTGAGGTAATATTGGTTTATGTATCTTTTTGTGATTGACAGTTCAATTACAATATATTTTCAAGGCTTATACATGTTAGAGTATATGTCAGAATTTCTTTCCTTTTAAAAACTAAATGATATTCCATTGTGTATTATATGAATTCCAGATTTATGTTTGTTTTGACATCTATGTATACTACTTTATGATCACCTTGAAAAATCTAGTTTCTACCCTTCACTGTACAGTTGCCCTTTACCCATTTTTTTTACCTCCCCCCCACCCTGTTCCCCTTTGCCTCTGGTAATCAGCATTTTGTCTCAGAATCTAAAGTTTTCTTTTAATTGTTAATTGCTTTGTTTCTTTATCTTCCACATATAAGGGAATTCATATGATGTTTGTTTTTCACTATCTGATTTATATCAGCTATATTAACCCCTCAAGTTCCATCTGTGTTATTGCAAGTAGCAGATTTCTTTTTTTTTAATAGCTGAGCAGTGTTCTATTATATAGATATACCACATCTTAATCCACTCATCTATCCATGCCACTTACATTGTTCTCATATCTTGACTATAGTGAATGATTCTTCAGTGAACACAGGGGTAGATAGGTCTTTTTGAATTATTTTCATATTCTTCAAGTTAATACCAAGAGTGTTTTAATTTCGATCATATGGTACTTGTGCTCATTTTCAGAGTAATTTCTACACTGTTTTCCCTAGAGGCTGCACCAATTTACATTCCCACTAACAGTGTACAAAGGTTCTCTTTTCTTCATATCCTCACAGACACTTGTTTTTTGTCTTTGTGATAATAGCTGTTCTAACTGGTGTGAAGTGATACCAATTGTGGTTTTGATTTATATTTTACTAATTAGCAATAATGAATATCTTTTCCTGTGCCTGTTGATCATCTTTTTCTTTTTGGATGAGTTGTTTATGTAGTTTGGATATTAATTTATGCTTTTATCCATAGCTGGGTCTTTGGGTTACTCTCATGTTTTGGTTAATGTGAACAGTGCTACTATAAACATGGGTGTACACATCTTGAGACGAGGTTTTCAGTTTATTAAGTTATAGATCTAAAAGTTGAATTGCTGGATCATGTTAATTCAGTTCTATTATATTTTGCAGAAGAACCATACTGTTGTCCACAGCAGTTGTACCTTTTTCCATTTCCACTGGTACACAGGCTTGTAATTCTTTAGATTTTCACCAATACTTCTTGTTTTCTGTGTGGGTTTATTTTTCATAGTAGACATTCTTAGTGGTGTGAGGTGTAGCTTGTATTTATGCTTCACATTTTACTAATAAGTGATATGCAGCATCTTTCTTTGTGCTTACTGGCCATTTTTATGTTTATTAATTAAGTTGGTTGTTTTTGGTAAGTGATAGAAGTTCTTTACATAACATTCTTGATATTAATCCCGTATCAAATACATGATCTGCAAATTACTTTCTCCCACTTTATCTATAGGTTGACTTTTTACTCTTTCATTTAGTTTTGGATAAATATTTTTTAAATGTAGTTCAATTTATCTTTAATTTTGTAATTTGTGTATCCCTACCCACTAAAGCATTTGTCTTTTAACAACTAAATTTTCCCCTTGCCTGTTGATTAATTCAAATTATCCAAAGTTAATGGCTTATAATTCGTAAGAAAAATTCTTTCCTCTCCTGAAAATTGACCTTGACCAAATATTCCTGAAACAAGCTGAATTCTGCTGACCTCTTTAAGCTAAAGCTCTATTAAAAAAAAAATTACTCTCCTTCCCAAGTTGGGAACTTACTGAGACTTATGAGCATGTATTTGAACCCAGTCTGATCCTAGAGTCAATTCTTTTAATCCACCCACTGCAACTTCATCTGTAATCAATACTGAAAAATACTGTCAGTTGTTTTACCTGAAAAGCCTAACACTTTATATAAATATTTTATATGAACATATAACTAAATTCTTTAATTTGAATGTATAAAAAATGTTAAAATAAAACTGTTTAAAGTATATAACTTCATTTAGTAACACAACAGTTAATGTGTTTTTACAATTGCTGTGGGTGTGAATGGGAAAATGTTCTAAAACAAGAGATAAAGTTGGTTCATGTCTCAGTGCTTCAACTCTTTGGGTTTAACTTCTTTTTAGGATTAAATTCTCTCAGTCAGCATTCAGATATTGTGGCAAATAAAATCATAATTGTTACGATTTGCAAGGAAAAAGAATCTCTTGCCTATTACTTAACATGAAAGACATGCCCTAGAATTGTTCTAATTTACTTCAACACTTTTCCAACAGTTTCTAATTCTGTGTAGTAAGCACCCAAAACTGCATGAGGTGATACTATTGGCACATTATCTTTTCATACATTTCAGTTTCTATTCATTCTATTTTAAAATGCAATATTTTAGTAAATAAAAATTAAGATTCTAAGTCACATCTCCTTATAAGTGTCCTAATCAAAATATACCCAAGTTGAATGTATTAAATCAGCTATCATTTTACTTAGAACTCAGGGATTATATATTGTTATACAATTTTTCATGATAAGGAACATTTTCTGAGAGGCTTCTAGAAAAACCATTACAGATTTGCTGTAGGAGGAAGCTAAGCTGGTGTTAAACAGAATTTTATCAATAAAATCTTTATGATAAAATTTAATCAATTTAACAGTATGACTTCAATCCTATAGAACAGAAATGCAGATCATGAAAAAGTTCAGCTAAGTAATTTACACTAAAGCAAGATCACAAAAAAGTAATAAATTTTTCTCCTAAAATTCACAAACCCCTCAGCTTTTGGCAAATATTTCAGTGAACATGCAGTAGTTGAAACAACTTTAAGCTATTATACTTTACCTTTGAGAATCTTAATATTAAACTTTGTAAAGCAGTGTAGGTACCCTCCAGATAGGGGGGGAAATGAATACTGATAAAGTGCCCATTCTGTAGCTACTCTCTCTGTGGATTCCACCTTCATTTGACATCTCATACCTGTTTCTTTCATCAGAAAGCTTTTCCTAAACAGTTATATCATTTCTTTTAAATGTGATGAGTAATGGTTTCAGACACTGTGGAACATGTCTGAACACATAAGGACATATCTGAATATATAAGGAACACATCTGAGAGGAGAAAACCCTTTCTCTGTACTTAAGTTTGGTTAAAGGTTAGGCTCATAAATTAGTGGAAGATGATTTTTTTTAATTCTCATCAGGACTCCTGGGTCCCACCCACAGTCTCTGTCAACTACCCAAATGAATATTAGACTCAAAACTCCAGGTTCCTCCACCGTTAAATGGGTATGTCAACAACAAACCTCCCCTTTAACTTACATATAGCTATAAATATTTGATGTCCAATGTGATATTTTATGCATGACATACTTTAATTCTGAGAATAACCAGCTATTGTATGTATTATACTCACTTTACACACATGTCAGAGAGGCCAATCAGAATAGTCCAGTCATTCCCTACAACAGACTGTTGCATTTGCATGATTGTTTAAGGCATACAACAAAATGATTTGATGTATGTATATATTAGCAAATAATCAAACCAACTATAGTCAGCATTCATCACCACGCATAGTTAAAATTCTTCCTGTGATGAGAACACTCAAGATACACTTTCTTAGCAACTTTCAAGTATATACATTAAAATATATACAATAAAGTTACTAGAGTCATGCTGTTACATTTTATCTCCATAACTTATAACTGGAAGTTTATAACTTTTTTTTTTTAAGATTTATTTATTTATGCATACAAGCTGGGGTATAGGCTAGAGGCGTGGGGTGGAAAGAAGGTTCACCAGAGACAGAGTGGGGAGCAGAACCGGCAGATAGACTGAAGTACACTGCTGAGGGGAGCAGCGGGCAAGGCAGGAAAGGTCTGCCTCGCCATGTGGGAATCTCCCTGGCCGGGTGTCAAACTTGCCTGGCCACTGCCGACAGCTCCACAGCGCAGCGCTTAACTGCTGCGCCACCAGGGAGGCCCAGAAGTTTATAACATTTTGATCACCTTCAGCCCTGTACACACAGATAAACACACACACACACACACGCACACACACACCCACACACACACCCTCTATCAGTCTGTTTTCTATATCTGAGTGCTGATTTTGTTTTCGAGGTTTTGATTCCACTTGGGGTGAGATCATAGTTATTTACCCTTCTGACTGACTTAACGTCCCATAATACTTTAAAGATCAGTCCATATTGTTGCAAATGGAAGGATTTCCTTTTTGTAATAAGGCTAATGATTTCATTGTATGTATGTGGACAAACACACATGCCACTTATTTATCTATTCTTCATGAATAAATATCTTGATTGTTTCCATGCCTTGGTTTTTGTAAGTAATATAATGAACATGGGCACAGATACTGTATTGTGTTAGTGTTTTTATTCCCTTCAGATAAATATCTAAAAGTGAAGTTGCTGGATCACATGGTAGTTCTTATAACTTTTTAAAGAAGTCTTCATACTTGCTTTCATAGTGGCTGTACTAATTTTCATTCATACCAGTAAATATTCTCTTTTCACACATCCTTTCCAACACTGTTATCTCCTCATATGCTTTTAATTTGCATTTCCTTTATAATAAGTGATGTTGAACAATTTTTCATGTCACAAGGCTATCTGAATTTATTCTGGTTCTTTTGCCCATATTTTGTTTGGGTTGTCTGTTTTTTCATTATTGGATTGTGTAAGTACTTTATGTATTTTGGAGATTAGCCCCTTCTCAGTTGTGTGATGGAAGATTTTTTTTCCATTCTGTAGGTTGCCATTTTGTTTTGGTAGTGGTTTCTTTTGAGATATTAAAGCTTTTTAGTTTTATGTATTCCTGATTGATTATATTTGCTGTTGCTTACCTTTGCAATTGAGCTGCATCTCCAAATACATCAGTGTATTAGATCATTGTGGTAGATGTCCTATAATACATGCCCTATATATTTTTTTAAGTATTTTTGGTTTTAGTTCTTATTTTCAGATCATTAACTCTTTTGAATATTTTTTGTGTATGGGGTTAATTATGGATTTAATTTCTTTGGTTTTGTTTCATTTGCACGAGGCTATCTTTGTTTCCCAATGGCTTCATTTTCATCAGAAGCAAAAGACAGCACATAAGTTCACTAACCTGATAAACTTTCTGTCTCTGAAGACTAGATTTCTTCATTATAGAAATATTTTTTCAACTTGAGCAAATACTTATGGAACACTTGTTCTAAGAAAAACTACCCCATACATTATCTTATTTAATTCTTGCATTCTACGAGTTAGTTATTTTTTAATGCAAATAGGAAATCTTATTTCAGAGTTTACAAAAGATGCCCAAAAATTCAGTTCAGTGTTTAAAATGCTTAATTAAAAAGCCAGGAATTGCCACCTCATAGTCTATGTGAAATCCAATGTAGCAAAAGAATGTAGTCTTCTAGTGTACCCCACTATGGAAGTTCTGTATATTTCATGTGGCTCATTTGTGTCTTGCTGATAAAAAGAAACGAATGAGACTCAAAAGTTTTATGAAACAACTTGGAGATGTAAATTTAGAGTTTTGTACAATTTTTTAATGCTTTGTGAATGAGGAGGGCTGTGTCATAAAATCTGGAAATCTGAAAGCAGGATTTTCTCCACAGTGAACCTCTACCCTCCTTCCATAATCCTAGTCAAATATTACTGAGTTCTTTTTAAACATTAGCAAGAAAAATTCGAGGTTAACACACTTATTTACTCAGCACATGCTGTGGATTCACCAAAATATAACCTAATCATCACTAGCTTTTATTCCCTCTATATACCACTCTATACACTTGGGTATGTCTAATATATGTTTAAGAATAAAAATAGTATACTCAAAAGAAGAGTAATTCACTCTTTCTTGTATCTGCTCTCTGAAGTGTTTATTAATAAACATTAAAAGCAAGGTACAGGGCATAGTTCACTTTAATGCTCTTATAAATATGTATTTCCCTTTTAATTTTTTAAACCAACATTTTAACTTTCAGAAACCATTATCCTCCCAATATGAAAAATAACCCAAACAAAAGAGAAGCAGATGCATTAAATAAGAGTACTGTTATTAAAATGCTGTGTCTGGTTACATAATGCTTTTCATTCTTTTTAAATGTTCTCTATTTTGTAGATTTTAAAAAATTACTATTATTCCTACACTGAAATGTGTGGATTCTTAAAAAGGGGAGATTAATCTTTGTCTAAAGAAACAGCTGACAAAAAAAGTTGAACACTGCTAAAGAAAATCAAAACAATAGTAATTTATAATCAAAACTGTTTTATCTGTAGGTCAATGATTCCCATAAACATGGAGCATCAAATGCAAAAGTGATCTACTTTTTGAGTGTTTTGGCAAATATATGTAATAAAATGACTTGCCACAACCCAGAGCCAAGGTATAAAACATGAATAATCTGTTTGGAATAAAGTATATCCCCTAAATTACAGCCAGATTTTCTAGTACTTTTAAGAAATACTGATTGAATAGTTTCACATCAGACAAGATAATAGTGTTTTGATGTTAGGTGAATGCTATGGCCCAGTAAAGTAAGTAAAAATAACTGAATTCTAATTCCAGTGTTGTGACTCTAATTCTGGCTTGTCTATTTGTCTTTGTGTACCTACTTTATTCTCTGAACTGTTTTTGCATAATATGAAAAATGAGAGTAATAAGAACTCAACTGCGAGGACTGAAAACATAAGATTACTAGAAAACAATATACACTTTACTGTCCCAAGTAATATTTCTATCCATTTACATTAATCCATAGGAACTTTTTGTTGTAACAGGACCTGCTTTTATACAAAATAATTTTTATTTCTGTGCCTTTTCATGTCCTATTCCCTAACTTTCAATACCTTCTTTCTCTGCCTGTTCAAATCTCAACTCTTCTCCAAAGAGAACCCTAGTATTTACTCCTGCACGAAGTCTTACAACTTTCATGGAAGCGTCTATTGGCATCTCAGTTCTCTAAATTCACAGCACTGATTAGTCTTTTTGTTTAACTCTTCCAAGACAAATCAGTACCTTTCCCCGCCAAACAGTTAACACTTACACATGTGACTTGAGTAGCTGTATAGTGATACATTGGGTTGATTTACATAAGATACAGGTCAGTGGCTCCACTCAGCACCACTGTACCATGTGGCACTAGACTTTGACACAAGTGATTAGGTCAGAAATTTGACTGAAATAAGCCAATCAGGAATCTGTACATTCAAGTGGAGGATATACAGGTGATTCAGAGAAAGAATGGTGTGATGTACAGAAACAACAAAACGGAAAATAACACTGTTGCCAACAGGAAGGGAGGGAAGGAGGCAATAAAGTAGAAAGGGGAAGGAGGATTTTTGATGAGGATATTTGGTTTTCTATAAAATCTTCATAATACACTAAACATACATTCTTATATACTTTTTAATTTCTATATACATATTATATCATTGTTCATTTTTGTACAATGTCTGATTTCTCCTCTCAGGTGTAATTCCCATAAAATTGCCACCACCAAGTCACCCGTGAACTATCACCATAGTCTTTTGTATTCTTCCTTCCCATTTTGACCCCTCCCTCACTGTCCCCTGCTGAATGTCTCCGATTTATAATTTGCCTGCCAGTTTTGTTTTGTTTTTTCTTGAACCCTTGTTTGTTTCCTGATCCCATATTCCTCCAAAATATATGAAATGATGTAAAAATTAAGTTAAGCATGTAAATTCATCAGGTAATAATTATTCCATCAAAGAGAAGCAAGGAGGGAAATCGGTGTCAGAGAGATGACTCTCAAACAGCATCCATTCATTCACTCATTCTTAAATAATTTTAAAAAATACATGGGTATATGCCTCACTCAGATACGTGGTGATTCCTAGCCTTCTAGCCCCCCTTGCCACTAGGTGAGGCAAAAGTGAGAGATCCAGATTAGAATATGAACAGAAGTTATTGGCACAAATTCTATGCCACCACTTCGAGACAGTGGAAACACTGCTCCATATTCTTTCCTCTTTCCAAACGCTAGTAAATGAATATAGCCCGGCCACACAAATACAGTGTTTTAGAGGGGGTGAGAGAGAAATATAATGGTGGCATGGTTTGAGTAGTAGTAGGAGAGGGAGAGGGAGTTTACTATCTCTTGCCAGGAACTCAGTTATCCTCTAATACATATACAGATCCTGATATTAGTATCATGGACATGTAATGGTGTCCCTAAAGAAATTTATACCATTCCTAACTATGGGTGCTTCAGTGGTGGGAATGCTATGGTGACTTTACCTAAGGAGAGAAATCCTATACTGTCAAAGGAAGATTATAAAATAATGGAAGATTATAAAATAATGATACTTCAATAACAATAAATAATAAAATCTATCATAACAGGAGACAATAATTTTGGAGGAATTGATATTTGATACATGCAATGTCATTGAACATAGACCCAACCATTGAGGGGTAGCCAAGAGTATTTCCACTTACCTAATTCTTTTATGTGCTAAAAAATCCTATTATATGAGTCTCACCTACAAACATTCTGATTTTGGTGTTCTGTCTTCAGCTGAAGTTCATGAACTCTCTCATGCATACCCATTTATTCTCTATACTAATCTCTTTGGGCAGTATACATACTGCATATATTCTCTCTTCTCCCTTTCATCTGATCAGTTATTCTCTCTGTAACCTGTTCAGCTAAAGGGAAGTAAATGCAGCAAGCGCTTGGTAGGAAAAGAGAGCAGTCATGGTATTTTCAACTCCGTTCTTGCTTAGGTTTTATGTCTCTTACGTCAAAATCACCATTTGTTATATGACCCAAACTTCAAATTCTGTTCTCATTTGATTCCGACAATACTATTTGTTTCCCTTGTTCCTTCATTCACAGCTTCTCCCTATGGTTGGACATTTTGTGCCTCATTATTCTTTGTTTTGTCTTTTAATACTAAATACACCTCTATAAAAATAGTCACTTGATCATTGTCTCCATTACTGACTCATTTGTTTCTTGCTGCTATATTAATCCATTTTATGGATGAGCACACATAGGTATAGAGTTATCAACATCCCAATATCAATTATTTTGATATCAAGCAATCTGCATACCAAAATGCTATATGATACCACTTCTCTCTCTGTGAACTTGGAGAATGGAGAACATGGAATGACTTAGAAATATCACATCCTGAGAGCCATTAAATAATTACAATGTTAGTTATAAAAG
>PVIJ01020794.1:9302-20167 GCA_004024925.1 Scalopus aquaticus | reverse complement strand
CCCTATAGTCCTGTTATAAGTGAAACCATTCGATATTTTTCTTTTTCTTTCTGGCTTATTTCACTGAGTATGATTCCCTCTAATTCCATCCATGTTGCGGCAAATTGCATGTGTTTATCTTCTTTCCATGCTGAATAGTACTCCATTGTGTATATGTACCACATCTTCTGGATCCAATCATCCATTTTTGGACATCTGGGTTGCTTCCATACCTTTGCTATTGTGAATAGTGCCGCAATGAACATGCGGGTGCATGTATCCTTTCGGATTAGTGTTTTTGTGTCCTTTGGGTAAATTCCCAAAAGTGGGATTGCTGGGTCGTATGGGAGCTCCATGTTTAGCAGTCTGAGGAATCGCCATACAGCCTTCCATAGTGGCTGTATGGCTGTATGGCGAACACTATGGAAGAAGTACAGTTTTCTTTGCTAAACCCCTGATCTTTGGGAGTTGCATGCCTATGCAAGTGTTCAAGGTTTCATGTCAAATGTCATTTCTTAGGAGACCTTCTGTAATCACCCTTTAAAGAATTCTCTCCCTGCACTGTCTCATTGTCTTCAGACCATTTCTTTGTATATGTAGTGATTTTTTTTCCTCTAATAGTTTTACTTATTTGTTCATATATGTTAGACAAACAAGACTCTACATGCTGTAAATTATTAATTTTAAGTGCCTAGCATAATATGCATTTCATTTTCCCCTTTCTTTTAAATGTCAACAAGTGCAAATGAAACAAAACAAAATACTGCTTTGCAAAGGGTCATTATGTTTCCTATCGCTCATCAGAATGTCCTTGTTTGAAGCAATAGCCAAGTTTTTACTCTTCAGTTGAATCCATTCAGCATGCTTTCTTTTATCCGGAAGTGAGATCATCTTTGGCAACATCTAAATCAGGGATACCATCTAGATCAACGATGAAAGTATTAAGAATCCAAATTCTCATTTTAAAATTGCATGAAGTAACCTTTAAAATTTCTGCAATATTTTTTACACATCTCAGGTTTTTGTCTACTAAGAAATAGTAGTTGCTTTTAAATCTAAGTTACAAAAGTAATTCTCTTCAACCAGAATTTTCCCTTAGTTGTCTACCTCAGTCTGCTGGTAGATGTTCCAGAAAGAGTCATTAATATCTTTTCATAGCATAGATAAGCAAAAGAGTTCTCTCATGTGTTAGTTTGTAGTAAAGTGACTGGCACATCATAGGAGTTCTGTGATCATTCATTTTAATTACTGAATGATACTCATCAAATTGTTCTAAGGAAAGGGGAGGGAGAGCGAGAGAGAGAGGAAGAGAGAAGAAAAAGAGAAGAGTAAAGCCTGTCCAGGTTGTTAGTCTGAATCCTTGAAGATTCATACTTTGGAATACCAAATAAAGATGAACTGCAGAATCTGCTTCTATTCTTTTATAAAACAGCTTGACAAGCTAGAAAGACTTCACTGAAAATTGTTTTCTTACTGCTAGTGCATGAAGAGATGCACCAGATGACATAAAATCATGCCTCTTTTTCTCATTAGTGAACTAATAAATGTTGCCAAATATAACAAAAGGAAATGTAGCAGGTATATCGTCTGCATATTCATCTGCAGGGGAAAACCCATTTATTTACTATTTTAAGATACAAATTATTTTCTTTTGTAAAAGAGTTCACAAGATGGAATTAATTAACACAGTCAACAGACACAGGTCAGTGAAAAGCAGGAATTGGCTGTGCAGGACATGTATTTCATTAGACTAAAGAAAAATGAAACTACCAATTATTTCCTAAATTACATTAAAATATTTTTTAAAAATAGCAAATATTAACAGTTTCTGTAATGTACATAATTGGCCAAGGATATTGTCCTTGCTTTTGCTCCATATCATAAACTAGCTTGATCTTTCCATACAAAATGGTTTTATGAAGATCTTTTATTGGCATAAAACTTAACTGATTTGATAAGCAGCCTTTGGGATCCTTCAAGATACAACTTCTATGTAAAGAAAAATTCAAATTTTGATAAAGTTCCATCCATTTTAAATTAAGCCTACTTTTTCTGGAGGATTATAGTGATTATTACGGACACTTTTCAAGTGCTTTTTCCATTTTCATGGCTTCAAACTCAATTGGGAAGAATTGTGCCATGTTAGAAGTATGATTTGGCTCCCATAATGTTTCAGTAAGAATGCATAATCTTGAATACATACAGATAAGGAAGATCTGTCATATTTTCTTTTCTTTGACATTTGTGAAATGCCTATAACAGTGAGGTACATTTTTTTAATTGCTGTCAGTAGAAAACTTTTAATGCCTTATGGAAATTATGGTGAAGTTCTCTAGTCAGAGCATATCATTTGCGCCACTGTACCCTTAAAAATTTGCCAGTTTTCAGAGTTCCACGAGCCTTGTATTACATGGAAGGTGTGATCTAAAATCAATGCATAATTGTACTAAGGTAGCGATCAACCAAAGAAGAAATCAGGAAAAACCTCTAATATATTGAGATAGAACAACACACTACTGGGCAACCACTGGATAAAATAAAAAAAGAAATTAAAAAAAAAAAAAGCAACCTAGCGATGAACAAAAATGAAGGTACAACCTATCAGATCCTAAGGGACACAGCGAACGTGGTAGTAAGCAGAAAGTGTATAGCAATACAAGTGCAAAATGAGAAGCTAGAAAGAGCTCCAATATAAATCTTACCTCTCACTTCAAGGTATTAGAAAAAGGAAAGCAAAAAACAAAAGCTAATAGAAGGAAGGAAATAATAAAAATTATGGCATAAATAAGTGAACTAGAAATAAAAAAAACACAATCAGTGAAGCCAAAAGCTGGTTCTTTGGGGCGGGAGGGGAGAAAGGAAGAAATAGACAAACCAACAAGAACAAGCTAGACTCACTAAGAAAAGGGAGAATAATCTAATAAATACAATATGAAACTGAAGAGGAAAAATTATGACATTTCAGAATATAGGGGATCAAAAGAGATTACTACAAAACATTTACATACCAGTAAAATTGAATAACCTAGATTAAAGAGAGAAATTTTTAGAAATCTACAACTATCCAAGATGCACCAGGACTATAGAACCTCAACAGGCCAATCACAAGAAACAAAATCAAAACAGTAATCACTCACAAGTCTCTCACAAAAGCCTGGGCCCAGATGGTTTCACTAGTGAGTTCTACCAAATCCTTCTCAAACACTTCCAAAAAAGTAGAAGAGGAAAAGCTTTCACACACATTTTATGAAGTCAGCATCAATCTGAAACTATAACCTGACAAATCACGCACACACACAAAAGACAGACCAATTTTCCTGATGAATATAGATATAAATATCCTTAAAACACAAATTCAGCAATATATCAAAAGAATCATACATCATGTTCAAGTGGAATTTATTCCAGGGACACAGGGATGGATCAACATCTTCAAATCAATCAATGTAATTCCCCATAGTAAACAAAAGAAAAGATAAAAATTAATGATTATATCAATACATACAGATAAAATATTTGATAATCCGACATCCATTTAGATAACATCTCTAATAAAACTGGGGATAATTAAACATACCTCAAAATAATAAAGGCTATGTAAGGCAAACCCACAACCAACATCATAATTTGGTAAAGGACTGGAAACTTCCTTTAAAATCTGATAGAAGGATGTCCACTTTCACCACTACTATTCAGCATAGTATTGGAAGTCCTAGCTAGAGCAATCAGGGACAAGGATATAAAACTAATCCAGATTGTGAAAGAAGAAGTAAAGCTATCACTATTCTCAGGTCGCATGATAATATACTTGGAAAATCCTGAAGATGCCACTAAAAAGCTAATTGGAATAATCAATTCAGTAAAATGGCATTGTACAAAATCAATTTGCGAAAACCAGGGTGCATTTCTATATGCAAACAATGAGTTAGAAGAGAAGGAAATCAATCCCCCCCCCCAAAAGAAAACAATCCCATTCACAATTACAACAAAAAGGAATTAAATACCTAGGAATAATCTTAAGGAGATGAAAGAACTATATACAGTGTCTATTAAGGCTCCAATGTCATTCTTCAAACAAATAGAAAAAACAATACTCAAATTCATATGAAATCACAAAAGATCCCAAATAGGCAAAGAAATCCTGACAAAAAGAGGAATTGTGGTGTATCACACTCTTAGACTTTAACTATCCTACAGTTCTATTGTAATCAAAACAATATGGTACTAAAACAAAAACAGACACACACGACCAATGAAATAGAATTGAGAGTCCAGAAAGAAACCCACAGTTAATTTACCACAAAGGAGGCAAGAGTATACACTGGAAACAGGAGAGTCTCTCCAACAAATGATGTTGGGAAAACTGGACAAAAGAATGAAACTATGCAAAAGAATGAAATTAGATCACCTTCTCACTCTTATGCAAACATTGACTAAAAATGGATCCTTCTCATTCTTACACAAACATTGACTAAAAATGGATTAAAGATATGTATGTAAGACCCAAAACCATAAAACACACATATCAAAGGATATGTACTAGTATTCAAAATATATTAATAATTACAGTTTTACTATAACTATCTTCACTCACATCTGGATAACTCAGATTTTTATACTTTAATTCATTCCTCAAATACTATTCAAACTACATATTATGGGGGATAAAAGAAAAAATAAAAATACATTTTCTTCCTTAAAGAAAATTTCAGAGAAGCATAAAACTATAAAGAGGTAGTGTTATATAAATAAGTCATGGGAGACATGACTACTGCAAACTTAGGGTGAGGTGGAAGGACTTTTGGAGATAGGGAGAAGGATAGATTAATCCTAGACATTGAAGGAAAAGCTATGAAGACAATTGTGGACCAAGTTTATTGCTGTATTATTTTGTGTGTGTGGTCTAAGTACTTTTATCTTAAAATCTGCTAGAGATTTGTATGTCTTTGGGGTGACTAGAAATGTGGCTGTATGAACTTTGGAGGATACAATCTTAGATGTAGTATTACTGAATGATGAATTATCATAGATACACTTGATAGAATCAATGGCATTCTTAGTTTTCATATTTAAGCATTTGATTTATTATTTTTAGTTTCATGGTTTTTAAAGAGATTTTGAATAAAAAATAGTTATTATGGACAACAAACATTATACTAATGACATCTCTTTACTTTTTAAATTTTCTTCACTGCAATGTTGTTGGCAACATGATTACAATCTATTGTATTAGGATCAATTTGTTCTCTTGGCTTTATCTTTCTACTGAATAATTGGCAATAGCAGATTAGTTATAAAGCACATCATCTGTTGTTTGACTTCTTATAGATGTGCAAAATGTTAAAATTCATTTTATGTAAAAGTCACAATCACAAAATAAATTATTTTTGAAAGTTCTTAAGAAAATACTCTATTTTCCACTAATTTTTGATTGTGTTTTTCTCATTCTTAGTCACAAATGGCAGAAAGCAGTTCCAAATCTAAGCTCATTTTTACCACAATTATGACATTTTCCAACTGTCTCATAAATTTGCAACATTTGTTAAAAGGGAGATTAGTAGAGCAAAATGTGTCACTAGTCCTGAAGAAAATGGACGTGTGATAATTAGTGTGCCATCTTCAAAGACAAAATTAGTGCTTGAAATTTAGCATTATAATTGTTCCATTGAGCAGTTATTGAGTGCCCACAAACACCAGTCTCTGTATTGAGCGGTCCAAGTGCATTATCTCTGTATTCCTTATGATATTACTGCTATTCCCATTTTCAGAGAGAATAAACCTTAGAAAGTTCTACATAATTTGATTAGAGTCCAGTAGGTAATGAGTGTAGAAGATGGGATTCAAAACAAGTCCTCCAAGTTATAGGTGTCTGTGTAAACCCCTAGTTTACAGATGAGAAGGATTAATTTTAGAGGTCAAAATAATTTGGGTGAGCTCACACACTTAAGAAATGGCAAAACTGGTACTTCTAACTCTGGAGGCTAGCTATATTGCTGCCAGTTTTGCACTAAATTTTGATACGATTTAGAGTTGTAAGCATGCTATTTGTATCTCAGTTGTTCTGATACAGAGGTTGTAAAATTACGGCAGTGAGCGTGGAGATGTTAACTGGCAAGAGAGACAATGATTGTTAAAGATATGGCTGAGAACCATAATTGAGAAGCAAAGAGAATCTCACTTTACTCCATTTTATTATTTTAGGGCCATCACATCATAGCAAGTGTGTTTCAGGAGGAAGTGATTTACCTTTCCTAAGTTTCACAATAAGATCATTTGCATTGATCTCCCAAAGTCAGAAACGCACGTGTCAGCCAGAGGCCATAAACTAGTCCTCTGCTAAGTGACCCAGAGTAAATTTATTTGACTAATTCCCTATTTGTATCCTTTGCTGTACACTGTTTTGTGCCCTAGTTATTTTTATTTTACCAAATCTTGTTTTGCAAACTTTTAGTCTTACGGTCTTGGGAAATAGTATTTTGCTTCTTTGCAAAGAGTACTTTAGTAGCATAAAAAGATAAAGGAATCAGATAGTCACTGATTTTTCTTGACTGTCCATGCTGGGGGTCACAATAATACATTATGTTCTAGGGAACTCTTTTTTAATGAACTTGGAATATTCATCGCTTTATATTGCAATTTGCGCCATTGATTATGCATTAATTACAACATGTAATTCTTTTACTTTCATGTGTAGGGAAAAGGTAAGAGGAAGCAGAAGCTGTTCATTTTGTTAAAAATCATTATATGAGATGTCATTTGTAAGCTGAGGAAAACTAGTACAAATAAAGAAGCTTTTTAATACATTTGTTAGAAAATTGTGTTTAAAGCCAAAGTAGAATTTCTAATTTTCCCAAGGCTACTAGTGTATTACTATGGGAAAAGTTGTTGGGGTGTTTGGGAAGGGGGGCTGTTTACCAGAAACGAAGAGCATGGTGCCTTCTACACTTAGTATTGTTTGGCATTTAAAATAACAAGTTTGCATTTTGCATGGAGACAATATTCAGATCAGTCAGTCACTCCTATTGAGAGTGGCACAAACAAAATTTTACATGCCAGCAGTTATATGTTTAATGTAATTTTGAGTTTATCTGAAAGTGATTAATTTGGTACTTTTGAATTTACTTGTATTTTATACTTTGTTTTTTAGCACTTCTAAAAAGACATACAACTTGAGAGCTTAAACTTTTACAATCTAATACTTGCTTTATTTTTATCTTATATTGGCACTTGGGTGTTTCCTTAAAATAATAACAAAGCAAGGCCTTGAATTATAATTTAGATCCTCACTTCATAAACACTTTCTAATGTGATGCAAGTATTAAAACAGAAATGTTAAATAATAAACTGGCTTGTGTTCCTTTATCATCTGAAGGGGACTTCTGTGACTGATGCCTTGCAGTGCTACATGCATTTACATTCAAAGACCAGTTGTTGATGCTTTCAATCTTATAAATCCCTGTGAATAATGAAGCCATTCATTGTATTCAAGGGTTTTGCCTTTCTTAAATGGTATGATTTTCTTCTCATTTGAAAGAGTATTTAATTGCATCACTCAACCACTTTTAATATTTAATAATAATTTTATTAGCTGTATAGAATGAGAAGGGCAGGATTTGCAATATCTGCTGCTGGTCATCAATTTTTTTCTCTTATGACTTAATGAATATTCTAATTACAAGGAAAGGCAGAAATATAAATTAGCTTGGTAGTTGGTTGGGACTTGCTACTTTATTGGTTTCAGCTTGGGCAAAGCCCAGAATAGGCACAAGGAGAAATATGAAAACCCTAGCACAAAACTTCTGATATACCTCATTTTAAATAATGAGCACAGAGTTTGAATAAAGGTATAAACTCTGCTGATAACAATTCCTGCAGGTTCCATAGCAATTGACAGGGGTTCTTGACTGGTTTATGTTACTTTAATCTCTGTTAATGTAAGTTTTCATTATCTTCTCTTAAATATTTTTACTGTTATTTGCTTCTAGCTAAGACGATGCGTGAGTTATTTTGAGTGGCAGTGCTTGGCTTACTATCATTATAACAGCACTTTTTACTTAAGTTGCACCTTCTTACCTAACGTTTTCAAAGTGTATTTGATTACATTTCATTAGGTTGATGGGATGGAGGATGGGAAAATTCCTTTGGAGGCACCATCCATTTAAAGCCTTTATGGAAAAATAACCTAGACCATGAGGGGAGAAAACAATCTTCATTTTAGTCATCTAGATATAGATATGTGTATTAGATGATTCTTAAATTTTGAGTGCCATTTGTTCCAAAATTGAACCAGATATTACTGAATTTTATATGTTTTTAAACCTATTTTAAAACAAATCATTTTTAACCCCCTGCAGCAACTGCTTCGAGAACGACAGCAGATGGCCAGCCGTCCCTTTGCTTCTGTTGATGTAGCACTGGAAGTGGGAGCTGAACAAACAGACTTTCTACGAGGGCCATTAGAGGTAGGAGCAGTGAGCTGAAAGGGTCCACTGTGATTTGCATATTTATATTGCTTCTCTAATCTGCATCTGCTTGTGAAGCCAAACAGAGTCTGGTTATCGAGAGTTGACAAGATTCAGCTACATATGTTATGCCATTTTCAAGGCACATAGTTTTAATAGTATGACATGAGCTGTAACAAATGCCACTGGAGAATCTATTAGCCTAGGCAAGAGTGACAGGCTGCTCACCTGACAGCCCTTCCCTGACAGATAGGAGCAGGAGGGATTTAAGACAGAGGGATTGTGGAGGAAACAAAGGACCTATATTTAGTCCCTAGAGTGCCCGATGCCCCTTAGTTAAGAGTCACATCTATCTTTATTAACAAAGTTGACTATTAAAGGTGGATGGAGATGGGTTGCATTTTAATTACATAGTTTCATTTCTGAATGTCGAGAAGTGTAGAATACAGTGAAATTTTGTATGTGGTTAATGACTGTGTTAGTGTACTCTTTTATTGCAAATGCAGAAATAGAGTATGGCGAAACAGAAATCATTATGTGCAAGTAAATGTGCAATAGAATCCTGATATAATACATGAAATGGCTTCTGAAAATAAAAAGTCCCCAAAGAAGAAAATTTCACAGATTGTGATTAATGACTAATCAGAGCATTTTGAGACATAGTAGTTTAATTGTATACGTATTGTTTTTTATTTATATTTTGTACGTGGTAAGATGTTGGAAGATTTAAAAAAAATGTCGAGTGGAGGTGTTTTATTTCCTTTTTAAAAATGCCCTTATGTGATTAATTTCATGTTGCTATTTTCAGATTTTGCTTTTCTTCAAGGAAAGCAAAGAATATAAAACAGATGCCACCAAAAAACCTAAGTACAACTATAATTGATTCTATCTGCAGTATTTTTCGTTACTCTGAAAAGTATCAGACTTCATGAATGCTATACAAAGAGCCAGCTTTAGAGAAAAAAATCCATTCCCTGTGAATTTTTTTTAGCTTTGTTTACTACTCTAGGTAACAGGTTTCCATGGAAGCTTAGCACCTTAGGAAATCGGTCTGTATGTCTTGCACCATGTGGGGAGAAATTAAGAGAGATTGAATAATTAAGTCAAAGTTACAGTGAATGTTATCATTTTATTTTGACCGCTTGTTTGAAATAACTTCCATATAAATCCTTTATCAAATAGAAAACTTCAGCTATTTAAATCTAAATTCTCATTTCTCCCCACTTGTTTAAAACTTTTTCATATACCTGAACAAGAGAATAATACATGTAAATAATATACCCTAAAGCCAAAGAGGAACAGGACTAATCAAAGAACGGGAAAACTTGCAAACCTAAGGAACAAATGCAATTAACATATTGTGTGTCACCAGTAGTTTGTCAGTTGCTGCTCACCAGCATTTATGAATGTGTTTTTGGGTATGTAATTATTCTTTTTCCCCCCAAATTTTATTTCCTTTCTCTTTGAGATAGTTTGAACCTTAAATTTTATTCTATCATGTTTAAAATTTTCTACATGTACTTCCAACCTCTCTGTATCCCTCACAGGAAAAACTGTCAGCTTTTTATTTTTCCCATCCTGTGAGTCTGACTTTTGATTGGTATACTTAATCTATTTATTTTGACAATAATTGCCATTCTACCAAGGCTTTTCTTAGCTGCTCCATTATACGTGGTTGTGGTGTCACCGCCTTATTTCCTGGTTCTTTTCCCATATTTGTTTTGGAAAAGTTTGTTTTCACCTACTAAACTGAATATTACACATTTTATGTTTCTGATCATTACCTCTTATTATCAAGATTCATGGTGATGGTTATTGTTCTCTTTCAATGTCTAAAGCTTAGGAATACATATTCCTGCCCTGCCCACCTCAAACAAAATTAACAGTTAAGCATGCTGCAGTTCTCTTTGTTCACCCCAGCCTGTGTTAATAATGCCTAGAATTTTTGATTCAGATATTATGGATATACTTTTTTTTTCTTTTTTTTTATTGTTATTTATGTCTTTTACATTTTGTATTCCCCTTGGGCAGCCCACCACCAATTCACCTGTGATCCATCTCCATGGTCCCCTGTATTCTCCTCTCTTCCATTTTGTGCCCTTATCCTCCCCTCCCCCCACCCCCCCCCATCGCTGAGTGTCTCTCTCCCACCCGGCCTCCCTATAGTCCTGTTATAAGTGAAACCATTCGATATTTTTCTCTTTCTTTCTGGCTTATTTCACTGCGTATGATCCCCTCTAATTCCATCCATGTCGCTGCAAATTGCATGTGTTTATCTTCTTTGAATGCTGAATAGTATTCCATTGTGTATATGTACCACATCTTCTGGATCCAATCATCTATTTTTGGACATCTGGGTTGCTTCCATACCTTTGCTATTGTGAACAGTGCCGCAATGAACATACGGGTGCATGTATCCTTTCG
>PVIJ01020793.1:0-20070 GCA_004024925.1 Scalopus aquaticus | reverse complement strand
ACTCCTTTATGATCGGAGAAGAAGGCTGGTACGATTTTGATCTTAGTGTATCTGTTGAGGTTTGTTTTGTGGCCTAATATGTGATCGATCCTGGAGTATGTTCCATGTGCACTTGAGAAAAATGTGTATTCAATTTTTCGGGGGTGAAGTGATCGATAGATATCTGTTAATCCCATGTGGTCTAGGTCCTTATTTAGAGTTTTAATGTCCTTGGTTACTTTCTGACAACCACCGTTTCTACTTTGTGTCTTTATAAATTTGACTACTCTAGGTATATCATGTGAGTGGAATCATGCTATTATTTCTCCTTTTGTGAATGTTTTATTTTACTTAGAATAATGTCTTCAAGATTCAGCTATATTGTGGCATGTGTTAAGAGTTTCTTTCATTCTTAGGGTTAAATAATATTCTGTTGTATGTATATATACCACATCTGTTGGGTGGACACCCTTCGACTGTCTTAAATGATACTGCAGTGAACCTGGGTATACAACCAAGAATGGTTTTTAAAGTGTTCTCAAGGGTTTTTATAATAAAGTGAACTTTTATATCATATGGTCTTGTTAATAAGGACAGTGTTTTTAGGATATAAAAGATATGAACATAGATAATTAACACATTTTTAATAGGTTTTAGCAAGTACTATGGGAAAGAAGGGTAAAAGGCAGACAATGCAGTTGTATATAAGTAAATTTTAAAAGAAAAGTTCCTGTCACCAAACATGTTTTATTTGTATTGCTGAATAATTTTCCATTGATGAAAGAGATGGGTCATATCTAGAAAGGTTTTTAGATGGTGGTTTAACTTTTTGGGGGCAATTAATTGAATTTCTCTAGAGCCCTTTCCCTATGGTATGGAAACCTATGGAAGATGAGGTTTCAGTGTTTTGGAGGTGTTAGCAAAGTTGAGGGATGATGTTAAGCCCAGAGAAGTTTCCATGGTCTCTGATACAGCTAGAGATAATGTGTATGGAGAAGAAGCAACAAGACTGGTTGGATTTGGGAACAGGTGTTTATTTCTTCTCCCTCCCAGGCTGCATGGCTGAGAGGCTGAAGGAGGAAATACTCAACAGGGAGAAAATGGTGGATATTTTGGCTGGTCCGGATGCCTATCGGGACCTTCCTCGGCTGTTGGCTGTTGCTGAGTCAGGCCAGCAAGCTGCCAATGTGCTGCTCTCTCTGGATGAGACCTATGCTGATATCATGCCAGTCCAGACAAGCCCCAGTGCTACTTCTGCCTTCGTGTGAGTACTGCCCAAGAGATGGAGAGTGAACTCCTTTCTCACTTTTATTTTAAACATGTTAATTTTCTTGCATTAAAAAAAGTTACCACAATGCACATAGTACAAAAGACAAAAAGAAATGATATAGTGAGACTTCCTCACAGTTGTCATTCCCAGTCTCCTAGGCTACTTTACAGAGGGAGCCATGTTAGTAGTTTCCTGTATAATCCTTTCAGAAGTGTTCTTTGCATATGCATTCATATACAGTGTGGGAGTACCTTTCCTTCTATACTCTTATTTTTTCACTTAGGAAAATATCTTGAACTTTTCTGATCCTTTTTTTCACTCTCCTGATTTTTTAAGTTGAAAATAAAAAAGGTAAAAACCTGGTGACGAAATAGTTTATATTATTGATGGAATAAGTAGAAAAGGTAGAGAAACAAAGAAGAAAGTAACAGTAACCTGTACTTTTACCTCCTAATGATAAACTCTGTTACCATTCCTGTCCTTTCCTTTACATTTATGTGTATATGCTTTATATGCATGTTTGTTTATAAAAATTGGCTCTTAGTGTAATTGGTTTAATAACCTGTTTTAATTATACTGGTGAACATATCTGATGTTGTTAAATTTTCAATAATAAAGAGTGGCAGATGGGGCTTATAACCTTTTTTGGTAAATATCAGTTATTGAAATACAGCAATAACCACTTACATATTACCTGTGGTTGCTTTTGCAACTATAATAGCAGAATTAAGTAATGTGACAGAGTTTATAATCTATAAAGCTTAAATTACTTACTGTGTGACTTTTTACAGAAAAAAACTTAGAAACCTGCATTTTAATAACTATCCAGTACTCTATTGTTGTATTGCTTAATGAACTTAATAGCTAACAGTTATTTAATAATTCAGTGAAAAACTTTGATAATTGGGGCCTCCCTGGTGGCGCAGCGGTTAAGCGCTGGGCTGTGGAGCTGTCGGCAGCACGCAATGCGAGTTCGATACCCAGCCAGGGAGAATCCCACATGGTGTGGCAGACCTCTCCTGCCTCGCCCGCTGCTCCCCTCAGCAGTGTATTTCTGATCTGCCTGTTCTGCTCCCCACTCTGTCTCCTGTGAACCCTCTCGCCACCTGGTCTGTACCCCAGCTTGTATGTATAAATGAATCTTTTAAAAAAAAACAAACAAAAACTTTGATAATTATCTGTAATTATTTCATTAAGATAAATCAAGGTTTTCACCTATAGGATGCAAGTGAAAGAGCGATTGGATTAAGAATGAAAGAAAAATACAGAACTCTATATGTCTTAAATCCATGGTCTCTGTTCTTTAGACACACACTGCAATATTATTTTTCTGTTTTCATACAAAAAGTAGTCTCGGTAAATACTGTATCCACCATTTGCAGTTTGTCTGATATCCTGTAATTAGATACTAGTTTTTATAGATAGAAATGTCTGTTTAGTGCTTCTTAGTCCAATGTGAACATACTGAAGATTCAGGGACAAAGGATAATCCAAGGGAGCTGCACCTACTCCTTGGGTTGGACCAAGTCATCCTGCTCCTGTTACTAAGTTCTGGATTTTCCTCCCCAGGTCTATCATGAGAGGCTGTGACAACATGTGCAGCTACTGCATTGTTCCTTTCACACGTGGCCGGGAGAGGAGTCGGCCTGTTGCCTCCATTCTAGAGGAAGTGAGAAAGCTTTCTGAGCAGGTAAAGAGTTCTCCAGGTTTTCTTCCTGTGAGTGTCCTGTGAATGACCTTTTTAGATAGCAGCCTGTGCTGTCTCTACACTGTGCAAGATTAGAACCTGGAAATACCTGGGTATAGATCTTTGTTTTGATGACACATGATGGGCAGATCCACTGTGAAGGTTGCTTAGGACGCAGCAGAGTGGAATGGAAAGAGCATGGGATTAGAACCCGATGATTGTGTGAATTCTGGCTTCACCATTCTCTGGCTTGGTGCTCTGGCACAGGTTTTTTATTTATCTTTTTCAAAACATAGTTTTCCCATTTATATAAAGAATAAAATACTAACTTTCCTTGCCTGGGTTATTTGTGGTAGTTTAAAAGTTTTTAATATATGTGGCGCATAAGTTTGCAGAGAATGGTGTATTAGCCTGTCTGTTCTAGGGAAATTGAGAGACAGAGAAATACTTAAGGGTAGTGAATCAGATCAGAAACTGAGGGGAGACATCTGCTTACTGTCTTTCTCTGTTGGGAGCTGGTTCCTCAGTTCCTGAGGAGGTCTCTCCCTAACCCTAGACCTGACTCTTCCAGCCCTGGGGAAGAGGACAGTAGTTGATAATATGGCGCTTTTCTCCCACTAGACTCTCTTTTTTCCTTACTTGCTTGGCTCTGAAACCATGGCAGGTTAGCCCTGCTTCAATGCTGAGTGAGTGGTTTGCCTTTGTTATAATTCTCTGGCAGTTCCCTGATTTATTCCCTAGCTGCTCATGGGCACTGTGAGGTGTTCTCAAATCCGACCTGGTCTAAAACTGCCTCTTTCCCCTCCCTCTTTAGGTTGCCCATAGAGCCAGAACTCATGCCTTATGGATAGAGGCATTATGTTCAAAGAGATTGAAGTGATGGCAAAAATTCCCAAACATTTCTATGGTATTTACGTGTAAATGGAGGAACTGAATAACATGAAAGTGAATCTTAGTGAATTCAAAGCCATTGACTTGTAAAAGTTAAGATTCTGCATTATGTTCTAAAGTATCTGATAGTTACTTATTTTGCTTCTAGGGTAACTTTTAAGATTTTTCTCTCCTTTAGATTTTTATATGATAGTTGCAAAGAGAATGGTATCTTGTTCCTTTAATAAATTGTTTGCTCAAACAATTGTTATTGATTGGAAATTGTCCAAGTAAGCAGCCTTTTAAAGAGCTTTTTAATTCTCTTTTTATATATATATAAAAGAAATACATAGAATAGAGAATATTATAGTGGCCCCACTTCCTCAAATAACAATCACTTAAATTTAGTAATGTTACATTTTGCCATATTTGCTTTTTTGTTCTTGATATAGTATATCAAAGTACAATATCACATTCCCTTCAGTAACTGCATTTCTAAAAAATAAGGCTATTTTCAATATACTTAATTCTTCTAAGAAAATTAACAAAAATTTGCTAAATCTCATCTCATTTTAGTCCACCCACAATTGACATTTTCCAGTTGCCCATAACTCATTTTGCATTTGGTGGTTTTTTTTTTAATATATATTTTTATTGTTATTTATGTCTTTACATTTTGTATTCCGCTTGAGTAGCCCACCACCAATTCACCCGTGATCCATCTCCATGGTCCCTTGTGTACTTTGCTGTTTCATTTTGTGCCCTTTTCCTTCCCTCCCCCCGCCCCGCTGATTGTCTCTCTCCTATTTGGTTTCCATATAGTCCTGTTATAAGTGAAACCATTCGATATTTTTCTCTTTCTTTCTGGCTTATTTCACTGAGTCTGATCCCCTCTAATTCCATCCATGTCGCTGCAAATTGCATGTGTTTATCTTCTTTGAATGCTGAATAGTATTCCATTGTGTATATGTGCATTTGGTGGTTTTGTCATCTCCATGTATGTGTGTGTACTTTGAAAAAGGCACCAAAGTAATATATTAATATTAATAATATCTTTGTAATTTTTCTGTAAATTTTAGTTATTTCAAAACAAATGTTTTTTTTAAAAAAGTAGGATCTAAAGCTAATTAAAGTACACACACATGCATTTGGTGGTTTTGTCATCTCCATGTATGTGTGTGTACTTTAATTAGCTTTAGATCCTACTTTTTTAAAAAAAAACTTTGTTTTGAAAAATTACAAAGATATTATTAATATTAATATATTACTTTGGTGCCTTTTTCAAACTAAAAGATTAACTAAGTATGCCATTATTAATTGCAGGTTTATTCTGATTCTGCCAGTTTCCCCATTAATGTCGTTTTTCCATTTCTAGATCTACACGTTACATTTAGTATATCCTGTTTTTTAAATTAACATTATGTCACAACTAGTAAAAATAAGTAGTCTTTAAGGAGACTAGAGTGATACCTAGAGAAATGCAGTGCAAGGTCCTAGAGTGGGATTCTGATTAGGGAAAAAATATTTTATTAGAAACAAACATTTTTATGTAGTTATGATCTCATTGTCTAAGCAGTTTTGTAGCCTGCCGGGAATAGTGTGAGCATTTTCCCATGTCATTCATAGCCATTAGCATTGTTTTGGGTGAGGTGGCCTTCAATGGTATGGACGCACTGTGATTTATTAGTAGGACACAGCTTTCAAACTGCTCTCAGTTTATCCCGTTAACACTGTGCTATATAGAAGTATATATGTATTAATTGTTGTCCATCTTGATGGTTAGATCCATAAGATAAATTTCTAGACATGCCATTATTGAATAAATATGTAAAAAGATGTCAAAGGACAATATTTGGACTTTGGTAAAAATGTTATTTATGGAATGTGGATTGTCTAGTAGCATATTATCAATATTTCTGATTTTGATAATTATCCTCTGACTATATAGGAGAATGTCCTTATTTTTAGGAAATGTATTCTGAAATATTTTGGGGTAAACTTGATATTTGCAAGTTATTCTCAGAAGGCTCAGAAAAATGTATTCTTGTGTGTGTGGAGAGAGAGAGAGGATTTCTGTGAATGTGAATGATTAACATGTGGGGCCTGATGTTAACAGTCAGTGAACTCGGGCAAAAAGTATGTGGGAGTTCTTTGTATTGTTCTTGCAGTTGTTTTCTATGTTTGAAATTCTGTCAAAATAAAGATACAAAAATTCTTTGTAGCAATCATTCTTTCTGAAATTTTATAATGCAAATACTGAAACAGACATGTTGAAATATTAGTACATAAATATTAACATTCTGTCATATTTGCTTTATCATCTGTCTCTATAGATGTATAAATATGTTTTTTATGAAACATTTTGAAAGTAAGTAGTAGACTTCAGGCCACTTAAACCTAGATACTTAAGTGTGCATCTTCTCAGGATAAGAATTTCCCCCTTTATAATCATAATACATACCATTGTCACATGTAGGACATTTAGATGTTGACCAATACTGTATAATATGTACTTATATTTAAAATTGTTAATTGTCCTAAAATATCTTTTTGCTTTTTATTGGATCAAACCAAAATCTGATCAAGATTTATGTAGTTTCATTTGGTGGTTATGTTTCTTCAGTCTCTCTTGATCTAAATTAGCACTTTCACAGTTTTGTTGCTCGCTTTAAATGATGCATTAATTTTTTGAAGAGATCAGACAATATGGATTTATCTCCTCCCTCATGTTGTTATTTAACTTAATTGCCTATTTTGGTAAATTGGAGGTTAGGGATAAAAGCTTGATTTAGTTTAAATATTTTTGGCAAGGATATGTCATAAGTGATGACTATGTAACATTTAACTGATAGAATGGCGTCATAATTTGATTTTTATCATGATTTAATCACCATTATTGTTGAGCATTGAGTTTGTATCCAGTTTTTTGCTATTACACAAAAGGCTTTGAAGAATTTTTACATAAGGTTTTGTTTTGAAGTTTAGTTCTTTAGATACAATGCCCAAGAATGAAATTACTGGGTTAAAGATAGATTCTGATCATTTTAATTAGTGATTTGGCATGAGGCTACTAAAGAAGTTCTTAAATTTTTTCAATATATTTATTTTTTTTCAGGGACTAAAAGAAGTAACACTTCTTGGTCAGAATGTTAACAGTTTTCGGGATGATTCGGAGGTCCAGTTCAGCAATGCAGTGTCCACCAATCTTAGCCGTGGCTTCTCTGCTAACTATAAAACCAAGCAAAGGGGCCTTCGTTTTGCTCACCTTCTGGATCAGGTCTCCAGAGTAGATCCTGAAATGAGGATTCGTTTCACCTCTCCCCACCCTAAGGATTTTCCCGATGAGGTGAATGTCGGAGCTAAATGTGCCTAACTGATCGCAGTATCTTTTTTTTTTTTTAAAGATTTATTTATTTATGCATACAAGCTGGGGTACAGTCCAGAGGCGTGGGGTGGTGAGAAGGTTCACCAGAGACAGAGTGGGGAGCAGAACAGGCAGATGGACAGAAATACACTGCTGAGGGGAGCAGCGGGCGAGGCAGGAGAGGTCTGTCATGCCATGTGGGAATCTCCCCGGCTGGGCGTCGAACTCGCGTCACTGCTGCCGACAGCGACACAGCGCAGCGCTTAACCGCTGCGCCACCAGGGAGGACCTGATCGCATTATCTTAAGCATGTGAAACCTGGACCCAGTGGGATGCAGCAGAGACCTTCAGCCCTGCTAGAGGATCCTGTGTTGTCTTATAACATAGCACTCTGAATCTGTCAGCCCTTTGGGAAGAGTTAAAATCCGCTAATGTGGAGGCCGAGAGAATTGATGGTAATGAGAGGTTAAGATCACCTGTGAGACTGTGAGAGTTGTGCAGAAAGAGGTTTCACTGCCAGGTGGTGTGGGATGGACAGGGAGAGGGGCAATGTGATGCAGTGAGAAACAGCCCCAGACTCTGGTCTTGGATTCAGATTCAGATTCAGACAGACCTGAGTTCACATCTAGCTGTTCCATTGCTGTACCAGTAGGTGTGACCTTTTCATTTTCACTGTGGAATGGGGTTAATGGTCACCTCTTGCTTTGGGTTGTTGTGAAATAGATGTGATGTGTGGAGGGTAATTAGCAAAGAGCCTGGAATGGAGTATGTGAGAGTATGGAGAATGTAGTATGTGAAACCTTTTTTTGGAAGGCTTTTTCTTTCAGTGAAATGTGTTTTTTGGTCCCACCCTTATCTTTCCCCCTCTGGCTTATCTTCCTATTGAATTATAAAACTTCTTCGTTTTTTTTAAAGATTTATTTATTTATGCATCTAAGCTGGGGTATAGGCCAGAGGTGTGTGGGGGTGGTGAGAGGATTCACCAGAGACAAAGTGGGGAGCAGTACAGGCAGATTGACTGCAGTACACTGCTGAGGGGAGCAGCAGGGGAGGCAGGAGAGGTCTGCTGCGCCATGTGGGAAGCTCCCTGGCTGGGGATCAAACTCATGCTACAGTGGCTCTGGATAGCTTCCATAGTGCTGAGGCTTAACCCATTGTGCCACTAGGGAGGCCCCTGAATTATAAAACTTCTTTATGTATTCTTGATACAAATCATTTGTTGGTATGTGTTTTTTTCAAATGTTTTCTCCTTGTTTCAGTTTCTTGATGGTATCTTTTAAAGTGACTAGTTTATAAGTTAGGTGAAACTGCTGCCATTATTTCTTTCTTGGCTGTGTTAGCACTACCCCTAAGTAGTTTCCTAACTTGGATCTGACCTCTTCTTGATTTCCTTGCTTTCTTTGGTCTTTGAAAGCATAGATGGCATCAGGTGAAATATTTAGGACAGATAGCATGTGGCTTGAGCAAAAGTAAAGGTTTTGGGTAATTTGTGTGTTTGGCTTAATCAGTCAGTTTCTTAGATGCTTAAAAATTAACATTGCTACCAATGTCCTCTCTGGTGGCTCAAGGGGTTAAGTCTCAGCACTATGAAGTTATCAGCAGCCACTGTAGCACGAGTTCAGAGTTCGATCCCTGCCCAGGGATAATCCCACATCGTGTAGCAGATCTCTCCTGCCTTGCTTGGTTCTCCCCTCAGCAGTGTATTTCAGTCAGTCTGCCTGTTCTGCTCCCCACCCTGTCTCTGATGAATCCTTTAACCACCCCCACACCTCTGGCCTACACACCAGCTCTTGTATGCATAAATAAATAAATCTTTTTTTAAAAAAATTAACGTTGGTCGAGAAACAATGGGGGTGGTTTTCCTTTCTTTTAGAATCTTTGGTGAGACCTCCATCACCTGTGATGTGTTCTATTTGATCAGGTTCTGCAGCTGATTCATGAGAGAGACAACATCTGCAAACAGATCCACCTGCCAGCCCAGAGTGGAAGCAGTCGTGTGTTGGAGGCAATGCGGAGGGGGTCAGACTGCTTGGGGAAGGGGCACCCCATCCCTTTTCATGTTTTCTTGCGGAACAAGCAGTGTCTAAGAACCTAGCATAGTGTGGGTACATAGTAGCTGCTCAATAAATATTTATTATGTGAGTAAACCCATGGATGTTGGAACTTCTTTCACTCTTGTTTTATGTGAAGTACCTGCTATGTGGCACATTCTGTTTGAATTTTAATCCTTTAGCTTTAAACATTAAGGTTTTTTAGGTCATCAAATACAGCTCTTTGTTCACTTACTTTGAGTAATATTTCAGAGAGAATAAGATTGAGCAGAGAGAAATCGGAAAGGAGAATGACAAATGGGAAGCTTTCCTCATTTTTTACATTGGCAGAGTTTTAGAGATCTTCTTAAATGTTTAATTTGTCTTCATTAGTTAAATAAAAAAGTCTATTTAAAATTTCATAGACTTGCAAAGTGCTCATAAAATAGTTTAAAAAAAATCTTTGCTAGCCTTGTGTTAGCTATGAGCACACACTAACCAATATTTAAACTACACACAAGTTCTCTGTGAGGCCAGTGCTGCTGTCTTCTAACATTTTAAGGCTAGAGATAGATTGATCTATAGAAAGTCAATGTTTTTGGTGTATGAGGCTTTTGGTTGTAAAGACCTTGCTACCTAAAATCCTGGGTCTAATGTTTTTGTTTTAAAATATCTAACCCTGAGTACAGAAATGAAACATTTTTCAAGTCTTCAAAAAAAAACCCACCACATTTCAGAGTTGAACTAAAAATTCATGGAGTCTGCATTAGGGTACAGTACAGGATTTGGATAATTTAACCTATTCTTGTACGGTCCTATTTGGATGAGAAGTGGTTACATGTGGTACTTCACAGTGATAGCTTTTTATAGCATTCTTTTAAAGGTTGCTTCATCTAAGCCTTGTCTTTTTTTTTTTTTTTTTGTAGATATTCTAGAGAAGCTTACGTGGATTTAATTCATCACATCAGAGAGTCTATTCCAGGTACATGTTAGAAACTTACTCTGCTGAGTACATTACTGCTGATTCTCCTTGGTCAGGTAGAGGCAACAACTATTGCAGTACTTTGTGGCACTTTTATATTTCCTTTGATCCTCTTCATTTCTCATTTACTCTTCTTGTACTTTCTTTATCTTAGTCTTGCTAGAAATACTCAGAGGATCAACTTGTAGCCTCAAAGCTAAAGAGATTCCTTTCCTGTAGGCTCTGTTTCTGAACATATGGGAGAGATCTTGTTCCTTGTAAGCTGGCAAAATTATGTTCTATATGAAGTCTGATTTGGGGGTGAGTGATGTCTTTAAAATGTGTAGAGATAATGCCTTTCTTTCTTTCTTTCTTTCTTTTCTTTTTTACAAGCTGGGGTACAAGCCAGAGGCGTGGGGCAGTGAGAGGGTTTACCAGAGACAGAGTAGGGAGCAGAACAGGCAGATCAGAAGTACACTGCTGAGGGGAGCAGCAGGCGAGGCAGGAGAGGTCTGCTGCACCGTGTGGGATTCTCCCCGGCCGGGCTCAAACTTGCGTCGCCGCTGCCGACAGCTCCACTGCACAGCGCTTAATCGCTGCGCCACTGGGGAGGCCCGATAATGCCTTTCTTATTGTTTTAATACCCCATATTCTCTTTTCCCTTCCCCCTAATAAAATTACTCTGTGGTCTTTTATTTTAGATTTTGTTAACAGTGTCTGTATCCCCTCCCAATCCCCAAATTTCTAATTATTGTAACTTGCATTATGCACACAAATACTTTCATGTTGAAGGGTCAGAGTAGTGACCCTCTGGGTTGCACTTTCCTCATCTCTATAATACAGTTAACAGTAGTAACCTCATTGGATTGTTGGGATAATTTACACTAAATTAAATGGTAAAGTATAGCACTTAGTAAGTATCAGTAATTGGTAATTATTGCTACTGCTCTCTTAAATGAATATTGTGTTAAACTAATTTCAAAACTGTATATTTATATGAGACATTGTGAGATTTTCACCAGTAAAAGTGTGGATTCCTACTGTGTGCCTAAATCCAACATTTGCAGGGAAGATAACTTTTCTAGTGTTGAAGGGAAGGTACACTGAGAAGCCAGGTTCTGGCATAGAATGTTATAGTTACGCCTCTCCCCTCTTACTCTGTAATGCCTGCTTTGTTTCATTTGCACATGGTCTGAATAGCTCTCCTTCTGGTGCCAGAGGCCTTTCTTGAGGGTAAGCAGCAGTGACTTGCTGTCCTTTGTCCTTTGTACCATGCTGCAGGTGTGACTCTCAGCAGTGATTTCATTGCTGGCTTTTGTGGTGAGATGGAGGAAGACCACCTCCAGACGGTGTCTTTGCTTCGGGAAATTCAGTTCAACATGGGTTTCCTTTTTGCCTACAGCATGAGGCAGGTGAGCCCTCAGTGGGGAAGAAGCTATTTCTAGGCTTACATCATTCCCGACCAGCTTGGAGTAGACTGTAGACAACTGGGAAGTCAGGGAAGTGGCTCAAGGCATCCTCAGACACCACAAGGATCTTAACCATTTTTTTATTTTTCTAATTAACCTGCTTTAGGACTACTTTACAGTCCTCAGTTTGATGAAAGATGATTTTTTGTGTCAATATTCTTTTTCATTAGAATATTTTAAATTTTGCTTAGGTTGTTTGGAATTTGAGTGCAGAGGGACAGACACTATTTTCTTTATAAGGAAATGAAAATCATCTCTCAACTCACAGAGCTTCTCTTTTGGACTATGGATATGCCCTTTGTCAAGCCATTTAGGCTACTTGGCCTCTTGGTCTTTACATTTGTATCCTATAAGAATATCAAGAACAATTTTGAGTGTATAATTTTCATATGCTAAATTTAGAATTTAACCCAAAATGTGATTCTATTGTGTTGTTACCTTTTTCTTTTAGAAAGCTCCCAGAACTAGAGAACCTACTTGTACATGTAACTATAATTCGCTGGTGAAATGAAATGAGGGCCTGGAGAATGGATTCTACAAGTCCATGGTGTCCTCCATCTCTCTTTTTTTTTTTTTGGTTAAATAGAAAACACGGGCCTATCATAGACTGAAAGACGATGTCCCAGAAGAGGTCAAATTAAGGCGTTTGGAGGAACTCATCACTGTCTTCCGAGAAGAAGCAACAAAAGTCAACAAATCTTCTGTGGGTTGTACCCAGCTGGTGCTGGTGGAAGGGGTGAGGCCGTGTGTGTGTATATATGTGTTTGTTTTTTAGAACACAGTATATCTTCCCTTTATTTAGATCTTTGATTTCTTATATCAGAAGCTTTGTTGTTTTCAGCATACAGATCCTGTACATATTTTGTTAGATTTACACTTAAGTACTTAATTTTTCATTTTGAGTTATAATTGCTATTGTATTTTTATTTCTGTTATTCATCGCTATTTATAGAATTAATTGGATTTTGTGTGTTTATCTTGTATCCTGTCACCTTGCTGAACTCATCTAATAGTCCTAGGTAGTTTCCTTAAGGTGTCCTCGTAGATAGTCATACCATGTGTTTTCTTCTTGATGTTTCAAGGTTCCTTCTTCGTTTCCCTTCTGTTCTGAGAACTTCCTTTAGCTACTCTGGCAGCAGGTTTTTTATTTTCTCTTTATTGTAAGATGTCTTGATTTCCCCTTCATTCCAGAAGGCTATTTTTGTACTTAGTAGAAGGATAGGGAAAAGTACATCTCCTTCTCTGTGCAAGAGTGTCCTATGTATATTTTTGGAATCAGTTCTACTGTCTGTTTCAGTCTTTTTTTTTAAAACTCAGCCTTTCTTAGAAGTGTACTGTATTTTAGGAAGTTTGGGATTCCTGTAGGCTTCTGTGATTGAGCCTGGTAACCTAGCCATGATTTAGAGCACTAAACACATGTGGTTGGGGTGAGTTTGGGAAGTTGACCTTTTGTGATACAGCGTGCTGCAACTAGTGGAGGGGAAGGGAAAGAGAGACAGGGTCCTTTCTGTAGCTTCACCACAACCTTGTTTGAGAGGATTTCTCATTCCTGAGAATATGTTAACATCAAAGCAACCAGTTGCCTGGTATTTGTGTTTGTTATGACTCTCTGGTAGTAACACTGAGCACTTTGTTCAAGCTGTTCAGCCTAAGCCAAAAGAATTCCTTTTTATACAAGACTTGAGGGGTATCCTATGTAGCTGAAGGCGGGAACAGAGCCAGGTGTCTGGAAGGGACTGTACCCAGCCTGGGAAGCCCTTGAGACTCAGATGTCGTTATCTCCTCTTTAGACCGGCTTTTTCTGCTTCTTTATCTGTGTGGCAAAGGACAGTAGCCTATAGTTGCTGTGTTATACGTTATAGTCCAGCTATTCATAAACCATGTTGTCTCTCTTAGCCCCACTTCAGATTTCCAGAAGGGTGCCCAATCAACTCAGCTTAGATTAGGGATCTTCCTGTGGTCTATCTGATAGGTGGTGATACTCAAAAGATGTTTTGTCTCACTCAATGTTTTGTAGTGGAGCGTATCAGTTGGGATTCTGGAGATCTGTTTGTGTACACATCTATTAGCAGTCTGTATTTTATCCAGTAGAAATTAGGTTTCATTGTATTCCCAGCCTCCTCACACAAGAACTGGCACAGAATAGTGTGCTTGTCTTTTGAATAAATGAATGAGTACTCAGAGGTTCTTCAGCCTCACAAAGCTTGTGGTAATTAAATGAACCAAAACAAGGTTCTTACTGATCTAACAAAAGGTATTATTCACTTGGGGCTAATGAATAAAAGGGTTTTTCAGCGCTAGTGGTTCAAGTTTTTATTTTCTCTTAGAAGAGACAGTCTTTTCTCTGGTCCCAGCCAGCTTGAAGCCCCAGGTTGCTGTAACCAGAGAGAAGAGAAGATGGTGATAGCTCACTTATTCTGTTTGCCAGAAACTGCACTGGAGGTCATGCTGTTATTAGCCCCTTTATGTGGATGAAAAAATGGAGACTTAGAGAAGTAGAATAACTTTCAAGATTACACAGCTTGTGTGGTAGAGGCAGAATTTGACCTGGGTCTATCCTGTTCTAGAGTCTATAACCCCCCCAACCCATTTATTTTTTATTTTCTAAGTTTGGAAACTTTTAAAGCTACATAGACACATAGGATCGTGTAATGAAAGCCCCTGTCTCCAATAACCAGCCCCAGCAGTTGTCAGTATCGTGTTAATTGTGGCTAATCTTGTTTTATCTCTTTTGCCCCCACTGGGTTATTTTGAAGCATGCACAAGATGTCATATTTTTGTGAGTAAATATTTCAGCATGTGTTCCAGTTTCCCTGTTGTCTCATAACTGATTTTAACAGTTGGTTTGTTCAACATGAACATGGTTTCTCTTTTTAAAAATTTATTATAAAACAGTCACAGACTTATGGAAAAGTTAGATACACTATAAAGCACTCTTTTGCTTTGAATCATTTGAAAGTCAGTTGCTGACCTGATGCCCCTAAATTGTTGAGTTTGTGTATGTACCTCGTGCAGACAGAGACCTTCTCCTCCACAGCTCTAGCATAGCCACCAAAGCCAGAACATTAACCTTGTGAGATTCCTACCATCCAATCCCCAGGCCTCATTGAAGTTTCTCCACTTGTCTCAGAACTGCCCTTTATAGGAAAAGGATTCAGTTTAGTATCACGTGTGGCATTAGCTGTCACATCTCTCTGGTTTTCCTCATTCTAGAGTAGTTCCTCAGCCTTTCTTCACCTTTCATAATCTTGATACTTGATGGTGATAGGCCAGTTATTTTGTGGAATCTTCCTGATTTTGAGTTCTTTAGGTTTCCTCGTGATGAGATTCAAGTTCTGCATGTCTAGGTAGGGTCGTTAGAGAAACGATGTTGTGTTCTTCTGTTTGTATCTAGTGAGGTGACATACATTTTGATTTGTCTCACTGCTGGTGCTATTAACTTTGAAATTTCATTAAGATGGTGTCTGATAGGCTTCTGGACTCTAAATCACTCCTTTTACTTTTGTCACTAGTCATTGTTTTGTACGGAGGTAGTGGAGGAGCTCTTTAAATTTTACCTGACTACTGTTTCCCTGAAGTGGAGGTAGTTTAGGACTTAACCTCCTTCCTGTGTCTTTGGCCATTGAAGAATACAGTACATAGTTGGAACTTGACTTTCTAAAGGCAGATTCCCAGACAGGGCCTCACTTGGGATGTTTTAATGTTAAGACCCTTAAAATAATACACTTCTATCCTTTTCCCTTATGTGCTGTTGTATTTATAGATTTTTACTTCTGCATTTCAAAATACATTGTTTTTTTTTTTTTTTTTTTTTTAATAATCAGTTATTTCACAAGGACATTTTTTTTCCAGGACATTTTTAAAATTGAGAAAAAGGTCTTCTATATTCTATATGTGCTCTCTCTCATTTACTACTTCTTTATTCCTTGTATATATTCAAATTTCTGTCTTTCTTTATCATTTCTTGTAATGCCAGTCTTTTGGTGATGAATCCTCTCAGCTTTTGGTTGTTTGGCCAAGATTTTCACCTATGTTTTAATTTTTTTTTCCATTGGGTTTCGCATTTTAAGTTGATATTTTAAAGATACTGCATTGTCTTCTGGTCTACATAGTTCTAACAGGAAGTTTGTGATTATTCCTGTGTTCTAAACATAAAATACCTTTTTATTTTAAACTATTTGCTTTATCAATGTTTTTAGAAATTTGATGAGTATTGGCATGACTTTGTAATTGTGTTTACCCCTTTGTGTTTCCTTTGGGATTTGTTGAAGCTTTTTAGTTTGTGGATTTATAATTTTTATCAAATATGGAAAATTTTCATCTGTTCTTCAGATATTTTCTCTCTTCCCCTCCTTCTTCCTGCCACCTCTCCTCACTGTGACTCCTGGTCTTCCACTTGCTGTGGTAGATAAGCTAGCTTTGAGGCCGCTTACTCATTACTGCTAGTAACCAAGGCCAAACAACTCTCGAACATTCCTAAGTGATTGCTATGAGGCTGGGTGCTTCCGGTTCCTTGGACCTGATTTGTGAAGTGAATGAGTGTGGAGGTTTCCCCATGCCCAGAAGCAATTCTTGCAAGAATCAGGGCATCTGAGAATTCTGCTGACTTCTATTACTGTTCCTGTCAGAAATTCCGCAGATTAAGGGCTCAGAGTCCTAAAACCACTCTCTACTTCAGAATGCTCCTTGCCGCCTCAGGTTGTTACCTGTGCTTCCAACCAGATGGAGAAGAAATAATTTCTGCCCTGCAAGAACTGATAACTGGAGATTCATGAACTTTCCCCTCTTCTTTCTGTAGGTCAGTAAACGCTCTGCCACTGACCTGTGTGGCCGGAATGACGGAAACCTCAAGGTGATCTTCCCTGACGTGGAGACGGAGGATGTCACTAACTCTGGGCTCGGGGTCCGAGTTCATCCTGGGGACTATGTACTGGTGAAGGTGTGCCATCCTTTCAGCTTCTTGACTTGCGCTGGGAAATGGATGTATGATTAGATAATTTTTTCCTGGAAAAATTCTTTTTTAAAAAAATTTTTTTTAAAGATTTATTTATGCATACAAGCTGGGGTACAGGCCAGAGGCATGGGGTGGTGAGAGGGTTCACCAGAGACAGAGTGGGAGCAGAACAGGCAGATCGACAGAGATACACTGCTGAGGGGAGCAGCGGGCGAGGCAGGAGAGGTCTGCCGTGCCATGTGGGAATCCCCCTGGCTGGGTGTCGAACTCGCGTCGTTGCTGCAGATAGCTCCACAGCACAGCGCTTAACTACTGTGCCACCAGGGAGGCCCGGAAAAATTCTTTAGTAAAATAAAGATCTTTTCTAAACCTGGACAGTAGAAGGGCACCTGAAACTGAATTTTCTACATCTCCTAAGTGATATCTCCTTGTTTTTCTTTGTGTGGAAGATCTCTTTTTGGGTATTTGTGAGGTTGCACTACAGTCACATGTGCTTTTCTGCTGCAGAAAAAGTGGAAAGTATTTGTGATTTTGAGTGAGTTGGTAGTTTTCTCTGTCAAAGATGAGCCTGCCCCTTGAGGTCTCTGGTGCTCCAAGCAACCCGCACTTATCTTTGCTCCAGCTTCCTGGGTCCCTTCCCCGGATTAGCAGATTGAGCTGAATGGCTGTGGGATTTTCCCCTTTATCCTTTCCCTCTTCACTGGGGATATTCCTCCTCCCTCTCTCCTCACTTCCTTCCTGCCTTTCTCCCACTACCATGGGTTTGCCACTGCCATATTCCTTTCCTTCTGGCCCTCACGTCCACTTTGTCTCAGAGCCAGAGACTGGCAGGGCACACATTGATGAGGGGCAGGAGCACAACTGCTTTCTCAGTGCTGAGCTCTGGAGCATCTGCCAAAGAGGGAGCCATTCTTTTTCTGCTGTTGCTGATCGGTGTCGCGCTCTCCTCCCGTCCCTCAGTGCCTCATACTCTTCTCTGCTTTCTGTCCTTGCTTTTCTTGTCCGAATTGAGTCATGGGAACCCTGGTCTGTGGCCTGCCAGAGGGAGAGTCATTCCCCTGGCATGTAACTTCAGTGGGTTGGCCTGGAAATTTTACCCCCACTCAAGAAAGTTTCTGTTCTGTCCACCAGACAAAAACTTAGAATACAATACAATCAGTTTTCCTGTTGGGGGATTTTGTGATTCCATCCCCTTCTGGCCTGGTGTTAACTGAGGATTGTCTTGCTTAAGCATTGCTTAGGAATGTCCTGAGTGGAATGGGTCCACTTCCCTGGGAAGCGGAGTTTATTCTAGACTTCTGTGCTTATTCTTTAACTTTTTTTGATACGCTCTTGTTTTCTTTGTTTCTGTCTCTGAGTGTCTGCTTCTTTGATTTTGACTTGCTTTCCCACACTTCCCTGCTTTCTTTCCACTGTAGCCAAGGGTAACATGAAAAAAAGAATACAGTTGGTGGGCTGGGTTGCAGGGTCAGTATGATACTCCTTTTTTGTAAAATAGAAAAATTCCATGTTTTAAGAGAAAAAGGTGATGCTGAGTTATTTGGGACTTTTTTTGTTCCCAGGTGATATAAAACCTACAGGTAAGATGTAGTGGAAGGATCAGAATGAAGGGGAGCTTTGGAACCAGGGGTCTGTTGACTCCGTTGCTCATCTTTACTGCTTCCGTTCTTTCTACTTAGAGCCTCGGGGCTGCGCTCAGACCACTCCCTCGTAAATTTCACTTTCTTGGGTCCCATTCCTCTTTGGTGCTCATTTGGCTAAATCACACCCTTGGAGAAGCGGTTATCTACTTACTCTGCAACTGCCCCCAAGGTAATGAACACTTGGGTAAAACACACAGTTACTCTGTATTAGATAGATTAGTCAGATGATGGCGATAGAGAACTCAAAATAAAGTGACTCAAAAAAAAAAAAAAAATGCCAGAGTTCTGATTCTCATAAAAATCATGACAGGTGATTATGGAAGGTCCAGAACTGGTGATTATGATGACCAGCAGGGCTCCTTTCCGCCTTTGACCTACTGTGTGTGGCCTCCATTTTCAGGGTCACTCATGATCTAAGATGCTTGCTGTGGCCACCAGCCTTCTTCCTTTTCGGACACTTTGCAGAAGTTCCACACACTACTTCTACCACATGACACACCACACCAGGCTGTGCAGAAACTGAGGAATGTGGGCACCAATCTGAATGACCAGGTGCCCAGCAGAAAATTGGGAGTTCTGTTAATTGAGGAAGAAGAGGAGAAATGTTGGGGACAAGTAGCAGTCCTGACCATACCAACCAAACTGTACTCATTCAAATCCATATTCACACAAGTGAATATTCAGCACTGAGGTCCTGGTCTTACTATGTTTTCTTCAGAAATCACCTTTCTCACTCTCTTTCTCCTTAAGTGTTCACTCACCTTTCTAGCCCCTAGTGTCAGCTGGTGTCTTTGCTTTCTATCTCATAGAGTCAGATTCGGTCTCCACTATTTCCACTATTCTGTCACACAGCCTCACTGTTGCGTGACTGCTTCCGTGAGCACACCCACATCTCTCCCCAGACACGCTCTGGCTCTGCTGGACTGCTTCGAAAACATCTTCATCTTCTCATGTTGTGCTGCCCTTTGTGCCTTGCCTTCTGCCCCTGCCCATCCTCTCGAGGCCTGCATTCATCTCCTTTCTTTCTTGCACTGTAAAGTTAATGGAATAGATGGATTCCAAGAAGTAGGAATGGATTCTTCCTACTTCTCTTTTCAAGCCTTCCCCATCTCAGTAAGTGGCGCCCCTCAGTTGCTTAAGCCAAAAATAGAGGAGTCATCTCCCCCTAGATACTCACTTACCTGCCCTCCCCACAGCAGTCCTGTGCCGGCCCTTCATGTGGACTGTGCCTTGAAAGTGACCATTTCTTTCAATCTCCAAGCCACTAGGATGAGGCAGTAGCCTCCTCACTGGTCTTCTGTTTCTAAATTTTAAATGAGTTGTTTTTATTGGAGCATTTCGTAAATGTAGATGTTGCCCACATTGGAAGTGTACTCTTTGATGAATTATCACAGAGTGACCCTACCTGTGTAATAACCACCCAGAATAAGAAATGAAATGTTTTCAGATCCCAGGGAGCCTCCTCATTTTCCTACTAGTTACTTCCCTTTCCTGTATGCTGATTTCTAAAAGTATAGCTCAAGTTTGCCTGTTCTTGATTGTTATGTGTTGCTGTATATATTCCTGTTTTCTGTCTTCTTTCCCTCAAACTTAGTTTATCCAGGGCCTCCCTGGTGGCGCAAGGGGTTAAGTGCAGTACTATGGAGCTGTCGGCAGCTGCGGCGCGAGTTCGATGCCTGGCTGGGGAGATTCCCACATGGCACAGCAGACCTCTCCTGCCTTGCCCGCTGCTCCCCTCAGCAGTGTATTTCAGTCGCTCTGCCTGTTCTGCTCCCCACTCTTGTCTCTGGTGAATCCTCTCACCACCCCACACCTCTGGCCTACACCCCAGCTTGTATGCATA
>PVIJ01020792.1:0-20070 GCA_004024925.1 Scalopus aquaticus | reverse complement strand
GTGTGGTGAGTGTGTGTGTGCATGGTGTGTGTGTGTGGTGTGTGTGGTATGGGGTGTGTGTATATGGTGTGTGTATATGTGTTTGTGATGTGTGTATATGGTGTGTGGTGTGGTGTGTGTGTTTGTGGTGTGTGTATGTGGTGTGTGTATATGGTGTGTGTGCATGTGGTATGTGTGTGTATATGGTGTGTGTGTGTGGTGTGTGTATATGGTGTATGTGCATGTGTGTGTATATGGTGTGTGTGTGTGTTGTGTGTGCGTGTGGTGTGTGTGTGTGGTGTGTGTGCATGTGGTGTGTGCGTGTGGTGCATGTATATGGTGTATGTGTTGTGTGTGTGTATATGGTGTGTGTGTGTGGTGTGTGTGCGTGTGGTGTGTGTGTGTGCACGCCCGCGCAGAGCCCACGCTGCTGTGAGGGGGAGCCCAGCCCACGTCCCTCTGGTCCTGCCGCCCGCCTGGCACGAGGCCCCGGGCGCGCCCCAGGCTGAGCGCAGAGCGGGCAGAGGCTCAGCCCCTCCCGGCCCGGCGCTGGCCACACACACACCACACACAAACACACCACACACACACACACCACACACACACACACACACACACAAACACACACACACACACACACCCCACACACACACACACACACACACACACACACACACACACACCCCAGACTCACAGGGCTTCCGGCAGCTCCGGGCACCCCATGGGCTCCGTCTTGTCCCTTGGCCCCCTGCACAGGAAACAAGAGGGGGACACCGGGGGACATGGTGGGCACCCCATCTGCCGCCAGTGGGGGGCCGGCTTCCTCCCGAGAATCCCAGCGTATGGGGCTGCTCCCCAGACCAGCTGTGAGCCAGTCACCTCAAGACAGACTGCAGGACGGGTGGGGGGCGGGCAGACGATGGGCACACAGATGGTCACACAGACGAGGGGCAGTGGGCGGGTCAGCGGGAAGGGGGGCGCGAGGCAGACGGGGGCCACGTCCACTGACGGTCTGAAGAGCCGTATCACGCGGCCAGTGACCAGTCATGACTCTTAGTCTGATTCACGCTGAAGGACAGGGCACGGGGGGGCCCGGACGGAACCCCAACCTCTGAGAGGAGCTGGGACCCCGCCTGGCCTTCCTTTCTCCCTCCTGACCCCCAGGATGTAGGGGTCCTCCTGGCCCCGCCTCCGACGTCAAGGGGGCCCAGAGGATGGGGCGGTGCAGGCCCCCGCAGCAGCGAGGTGGCCGTGAGGTGTACCCCACACTCCCCACCCTATGGGCAGGGCCCCCCAGCAGCAAGCACCCCAACCCCAGAGAACGACCAACAGCCCCAGTCAGCTAAGAAGCCGGAACTCAGCAGACAGGGGGTGCTGTCGACGCCAGAGCTCAGCCAGGGCTGGGGCGGGGTGCATCTGGGGAGCCCCAGGGCCAGGGAGCCAGACGCACCCCGCGCAGAGGGCTGAGTCTCAGAAGGGGGCATGGTGGGGACCAAGCTCCTCCGAGGACATCCCGGGGCCCAGAGGCAGTCTGCCCTAGGGGTCTGCATTTCGGGGTGTTCTGTGAGGGCCTCTGGGGCCCTGGGCTCACAGGACTGGTCAGCACCAAAGTGGAGCCCCACAGGGAGGCACTTCGAGGTGCCAGGAGAGGGGCCCCGGGGCGGGACGGACAGCAGGATGGCGGGGGCTCCTGTCTCAGAGAGGGGGTGAGCGGGAGCTTCTTACCGGTGGCCCAGCAGGTCCCCGAGGCCCCAGTTCTCCACGATGGCCCTGTGACCCCTGCAAAGAAAGGCCCCTCAGTGAATAGAGCACCCCCGATTCTGGGCATGAGGGGGAGGGGCAGGCGCCACGGTGTACGGCGAGGTGTGGGAGGGGGTGTCCTTAGAACCCCAGGGTGGGGGAGGGGCTGCACGCCTGCTCCCTGCTTGTGGGGTGCCCGTGGGGGCATACGCAGCTCAGCCCTGCACCTGCTCGGCCCCGGACTCTGGGTGCCCAGCTGCGCGGGGTGTCGGGACTCAGGCGTGGGGCAGAGGTGGGGTGGGGGCGCTCACCGGTTCTCCGGGCAGGCCGGGGTCGCCCTTCTCGCCCTTGGGCCCTTGTTCCCCCTGTGGGCACAGAAGCAGAGTACAGCAGACGCGCCGGCCGCGCTGGCCGCACGTTCATCCGCCCCCAAGGTGCCCCTCGCCCAGGGCACGTCCGCCCACCCCACCAAACGGTCAGTCTCCTCCTCCTCTGGCCAAGAGTCCTGCCGGACGCCGGGCGAGCCTGCCCGCCACAGAGCTGCCGCCGTGGCCGCCCCACAGCGCTGGGCACGGGGCCCGGCGGCTGCGTCTGGTTTCGAGTCGGGAGGCGGGGCGCGGAGGAAGGGCCGCACTGCCACCTCGGGACCCGCACACCCCGGGCGCGGCTGTTCCCTCCGCTTTGAACCGAGATCCCGCCCGGGGCCGCCCGACGGCGCGCAGGACACGCGCGTCCACGTGCCAGGGAGGCGCAGGGCCAAGGGGGCCGGGCGGCCGGGAGCAAGTGCGGGGCGTGGCGAGCGCGGGACGCACGCGCCGGCTGCTGGGCGGCTGCTCGCGCACGACTGTCTGACCCGTTCGAGGGCCGTAGCTGCCCGGCTCTGGGCCTGGCCTGCTTGGTTGAGTGCCCACGAGGGCAAGGGGGACTCGAGTTTGGGCAGGAGGTTTGAATGTTTGAAATCCTTCTCCCACTCTCTGAGCACACTTGGTGTGATTTCTCTGCCCCAGGAAAGGAGCCACTTAAACATCCTCTCCCAGCGTCCTTTGGGGACTCTGCCTGAACCCCTTCCTCAGTGCTGCCCCCTGGTGTCCAGTGTGAGTCCAGTAAGTCCAGTAACCGGCATCCGGAGGTGTGACCCCCGCTTTCTCGAGGACGTAGTTGGGAGAGACTTACCGGCATCCTGGGGTGCGGCGTGAACAGGGACGTCTGCAAAGGAAACACAGAGCTGAGAGAGGGGGTTCAGCATCCAGATGTGCCTCAGACAGACACCCCACCTGGAAGGACACGGCTGGCACTTCCTTTAACTGCTACACTGGTCAACAAATTTTTACAAAAGTCATGTTACTGAAATAAAATTAGCCATTGCCTATCAATTTGGATGTGTTCAACACGAATATGACAGTCAAATTCTAATTTTAGCTCTAGTTTTTTTGTAATCTGCAATCAATGGATGTTTACATCACGAAATGCACGCCAGCAGTAATAGGCCTGTGGTTAAGACTTGTAAAAAATCAAGTCATAGACGACTTCTTAGATTTCTTCGCTTGTCTCCTGTGCAGCGGTTGAGGAGCATCTCTGGGGAGTGCCCAGCAGTAGTCAGCCAGCATTGTAGTGACCATTTTCCCTGGTATCTTTGTTCCATTGATGCAATATTGCGATGAAAACGTTCGCCATGTTCATCACCAACCACACCACAGTTTTCAGAGAAGAAATCCAGGTGGGAATGAAGGAAGTGGATCTTTAGAGACATATTGCAGCCAAGTTTCTGATACTGCATCAGCATGTCTTCTACTAGTTCCTTGTGGTTTTCTGCCCTAACGTTCCCAAGAAAGTTTGCAGACACTAGGTGAAAAGCATTCCATGCTTGTTTCGCATCACCCTGCAGCAAGCCGTTGAACCAGTCATCTTTGAAGGGCTGTCGAATCTGAGGACCCACAAAACTCCCTCTTTAATCTTTGCTTTGCTGAGTTGAGGAAATTTTTCATGCAGGTATCGGAAAGCTGGCGAGGTTCGGTCCATGGTTTTCACGAAATTCTTCATCAAACCTAGTTTGATGTGAAGGGGGGTAGCATGATTTTGTGAGCCTCGACCAGAGCTGGGTGCTGGGTATTCTTTTCTCCAACTGCTACATTTTGTCTGCAAGTCCATTCCTTCTGCAAGCAGTGCAATTCACTTGCTCGGCTATCTCACTCACGTTAAAAACACATGTATTTTGTATATCCCTGCTGCAGTCCCATTAAAAGGGCAACTAGCTTCAAATCACCAGATGTGCCAGCTGTACTTGTTATACTCAATGGAATTCAGTAGCTGCTTTAAGTTATTGTATGTCTCTATCATGTGGACAGTATGCACTACTGGAATAGATGGAAGACGGTTTCCGTTGTGCAAAAGCACAGCCTTAAGACTCAGTTTCAAAGAGTCTAGAAATAGTCTCCATTCTTGTGGGTCATGAGTGATTTCTCAGGCATTCATGAGGCCCTCAATATTAGAACAGAATACCAGAGTACTTTCCTTTCTGAAGAAAGGCTCCAACTGCTAGTGGTGCTTTTGATAGAAAGTAATTGTGACATCTTCTTCTAGAAGATTCCATTGTTGGAGTCTTGATCCTAGCAATTCTGCCTTGTTCTTGGATAAGTCCACATCACGAACCAGGTCATTGAGTTCTTCCTGTGTTAGTCTGTGTGGGGTTGATGATGCACCACAGTGAAAATCTGGATCACTGCATGCTGCTGGAACAGGAGAAGAACAGGTCGGCTCACCCTTGTCCTCATCAGATGAATCAAGAGAATATTCTGCTGGAGGTTCTGGAATAGGAAGGCCCTCACCATGTGGGGCTGGTCTCAATGCAGATGGAATGTTTGGGTCAACTATTCTCGACTTCTTTTGCTTTGTTATTCTGTTGGAAAGAGGAGGAACCAGGCAGAAGTAACAGTCTTTTATGTGGTTGCTTGGCTCTCTCCACACCATGGGGACTGCAAAGGGCATTGATGGTCTTTTGCCACTGAACCACTGGGAAAGCTGTGTTGTCCATGCAGCACAGCATAGATGCAGGGCCCAAGGCTTGTTGTCTTGGTCACCAACCTTGCATCTGAAGTAAAGACGGTAAGCCTTCTTCACTTGAGAAGTGATACTTTTCTTCTGGTTGGCAAATGTCACTTCTCCACAAATAGAGCAGAAATTGTCCACGCTATTAACGCACTTTCAAGGCATGACTGTTCTGTATTGTGCCAAAATGGATAAAATAATTGCAGTTCTACGGACAGTAGCTTCAACTGTATCACACAAAGTCTGAGATATTTTCAATGCTCAACCTTTCCGACAGGGCTTTATCTAGTGCACTGCCAATGTCAGCTTCCTTCAGCAGCCGCCTGGCAGTCGTATTGCATTGCATCAGAAAATGATGCCATCAACTCTGGATGATGTGTGCAGAATATTATGCAATGCAGTGCAATATTATATCATTCTAGGCTGATTTAGGATGTTGTTGCAGTCCTACTGAATAAATTTACACAGGGAAACATATAAAATGAATTATATGAACTATCTTCAAAACAAGAGCTAATAAAAAATTTCCAGGGTTATATTCATGTTCAGCACACCAAGGCACTGCAGATTAGGGCCTTTTCCAGTCAGTAACGATCTCAGTGCTGACCAGTGTTATCATCCTGACAACTAGAATCGCATGTTCTGTCCGGAAGCCACTGTCAGGGAGAAAGCCGAGTGCCAGAGGGGCGCCTGGACTCACAGGCTGGGCGCGAGCCCTGTCACCCCCCCCCGCTGCTGTGAGGGGCCCTCCCCCAGCGCCTACACCCTCAGTGGTAACATGGGATGAAATGCTGTCCACTGGGCACTGCAGGCTGACTCAGAATCCTCCCCCAAAGTCCTCAGGGGCACCTGGGGCTCTGGCGCCCTCCCTTGGGGTCTCCTTCCCACCATCATCTATGGCCAGACGAGGACGCAAGTGAGGCTGGGTACCAGGACGACGCTGGTGTTATGACTAAGTGGTTTGTGTGGGGGAAAGGGCACTCCACCACCGTAGGAATTTAGAGCAGGAGAAAGGGTTAGAATAGTACTTACTGTTCCAGGTAATCCCGGGGGCCCGGCTGGACCAACCTCACCCTGGATGAAGAAACGGAAAAGAGATGACCCATTCCCCTCCCATCAAGTCTGCTTATTTCGGACAACAGAATCACCCGCCCTGCATCTACCAGGATGATGGATGGATGGATGGATGGATGGAGGATGGATGGAGGATGGATGGATGGATGGACGGAGGATGGATGATGGATGAAACAAAAAAAGAAGGGAGGGAAGGAGGAAGACAAAAATAGACATTACTGATGGATGAACGGTAGGTAGAGGAATGACAGACAGCAGATAGCTTCCAAATTATAAAATATTTTCGACATCCGGAAACCCATGTTTCGCAAGGTTGCTGTGCTGACTGTAGATCATTTATACAAGCACAAACGACTGTGCATGTGGAAATAAAGTGGCCCCTCACACCTCTTTGTGTTGAGGACATCAGGGTCTCCACTTACCGGAGCCACGGCCAGCGCTGCTCCCCAAACCAGGCCCCGGGCGCCAGGCCCAGAGCTGCCTCCAGCTCCTTTGGGGCCTGTCCTCCCCTCTTCAGGGGCCTGAGGGGACAATCTTACACTCCTGCCAACACACAGGAGGGCCGAGTCTCCAAGCTTGAACCCCAACTCTGCCACTTGATACGTTAGTTTGCCTCTTTGTTGGTTTTCCTCTTCGTAAGATGAGGATAACGGGACCGACAACTCACAGCACAGCCCGAGGGGGACCACCCTGGCAAAGCAGGGTGTGGGGGGCAGCTTCACGGCCGCGAGGAGGCTGGGAGGGCAGTGGGGAGCGGGCGGGTGCCGCCTGCCTCCGCCTGGCCGTGCTGGCGCTGGGCCGGGCGGCTCGTGCACACGGGGGTATGCGGCTCGCGGGAGGACGCGGCTGTTCTTTGCAAGCGGCAATAATACGATAATATTGTTTTCTATCTCATTTCTATCTCACATGGTATTTAATTCCGGCACTGGCTGAATTTTTTTTATGTGTTAACGCCTTTAAGCTCCTTAGAAGTGCCGAGAAGATAGCCGTGTCCAGAATCAGGAAACCAAAGCCTCACGACATCCCCTCGCCAGCCCGAAGTCACACAGACAGCAAACGCCGAGCCCGGGGTGACACTCAGTCCAGGCCCCTGAGGAAGGCGCAGCTCCCCTAACCAAGGCCCAGGAGATTTGCACAGAACAAGACCCCCCGTGTGACGTGCGTGACCTGCTCCCCAGTTCCCTGTGACCCCTGACCTCACGCTCCACACCAGCCTCACCCCAGGCAGCGGCTGCGCCGGCGTCGGCGGCTGCCCAGGTCACTACAAGTGGGTCAGGACCAGAGGTTTGAGGGGAGATGGCGCCCCCAACCCGAGGGCACAGGGGCTGCGCGGGCACGGGCGGGCACTCTGACCTCACTGGAGGGCCAGGGCTGCAGGCTTCACTGAGGGGCCGGGCTCAGCCCTGCTCCGCCACAGCAGCTGACTCACAGCACCAGTCACCCCTCTCCCAGGACCTGGGCCCCAGGGCTTGCGATGGGTGGCAGGAAGGAAAGGGACAGGGCAGGGGCTGGGCATGGTCAGAAAGGGCGCCGTTGTTCCAGTGTCTTATTTTGCACTTTCTTGACCCGAATTGTCTGTCTTTACTCATTTCTCTGGAGGGAAGGAAAGGCAGGCCGCGTTCTTTGGAAGCCTGCCTGGGGTTTTGCCCGGGCGCTGGCAACTCTGCCAGAGCAATAAAAAGGGCTTTATGGTCTCTCCGAGTCCTTTGCATCCTGGAGATGGGTTTCTCAAGTGAAAATTGCATTTCTGGCAGGTCCGCGCGAGCGGCGCGTCTGAGCGGCTTAGCGGGCAGCGGCCTCTCCGCTGCAGCCCCGTTTATAGATGGCAGATCGTCTGCAGCAGAGCCCCAAGGTGCCGGCCCAGCGCGGCTAGGGGCCCCTCAGAGCAAGGGAGGACAAGGGCAAGAGGGGAGAGCAGCGGAAAATCAGCCTGAGGACATGCAAGCTCGCAGCACGCAGGGCCTGGGCAAGCCTAGAGGAAGGGCGGCACAGGCCCTGGGGCTAAGGGAGCCTGTCCCCAGATGTCGCCCCGCCAGCGCCCTCGGGGCATCGAGGCCAGGCCCATCCTCTGCTGCAGCCTGGAGGCCCCGCTCCGGCCGTCTCCGCATCTCTGTATGGCAGCAGGCCCCCCGAGCGTGGCCTCCCCCTGACAGGCCGCACCCACAGTTGCAGAGGGGAGCCCTGGAGCAGCTCCTACCTTGTCTCCTCGCTCGCCCTTCAGTCCCGGGAGTCCCAGGCCGCCTTTCTCCCCCTGGGGAGAGAGACAACACCCGACCCGGCGGCTGAGCCCTCCGAGAGCGGCCTGACTCCCGGCGGGAGTTCCCGAGGGGGCCGTCCCTGCGGAGCGACGGGGCGCACCCCCTTTTCTCCAACCGCCCTGCCTGCCACTGAACACTCCAAGGAGGCCCAGGGAGCCCTGGGGGCCAAATGGGCACGCCGGCCCCCCAGGTGGCCGCCCCAGGGACAGCACCAGTCCTCAGCAACTTCACGGGAAGACAGCCCCCCAAAGGAGTCCCAAGGGCCACTCTCCGCAAACCCAGGTGAGGCGGCCTCAGAAAGGCTGCGGGCACTTACCTGCTCCCCCTTCTGTCCCCTCAGGCCCGGGAGTCCTGGCGCCCCCGGCAGACCAGCCGCGCCCTGGGGAGCAAGGGGGTCGTCAGCAGGCTCACCTGGAGGGTTCCCGAGGGCCAGGCGCGGGGCCCCTGCCCCTGCCTCTAGCCCCCAGAGCCGTCTGACCAGTGGAGGCGACGGGGGCAGCCAAGGGCGGCGTCCACGGGCGCCCCAAGCTCTCCCACTCGCGCTGCTAGCTCCCCCGGGAATCCTGCTCCCCTCCCGTGTCCGACGCTGGCCCAGCAGCTCCCAGAAGCAAGTCGCTCCTCACCGCCTCGGGGCGCGCCCCAGGTCTGAGGGAGGGGCTTTCCCACGGCCCCCTCGCCTGCTCTTGTCTCTCAGTGCACCTGGCAAGGGGTGCACTGGGTCGTGCTGGTGGCCCCCCACGCCCCACACAGGCAGGGACGCCACGAGCGCCAGGGACGGCTGCCAGGCCTGGCAGCGTTGCGAGGCGGCCGGGGCGGGGAGCAGGAGGGGGAGGGGCGAGCCCCCAGTCAGCCCAACCACAGACCTTCTCGCCGGGCCGGCCGGCCAGACCTTGCTCCCCAACTTCACCCTGGAGACAGAACAACAGACACCCCATTATTTTCCTGTACATCCTCTTTGGGGTGCCCCACACCCACATCAGGGGCTCCAGCAGGCTACCCCTAATTCCACTGCACTGATTTCTGGACCGTGATGCACATTTTTAAAGGAACACGAGTGCTGACTCTGGGATACGAAGGCGCACGGAGTGTGGGGCCCCGGCCCCCCAAGGCCGGGCTGCATTCCTAGAATCTGGGCTCCAGGCAAGGGAAGCCAGGGACCTAGGGGCGCTCTCTCCACCGCGGCGACAGCCGGGGGGCCGGGCACTCTCTGGTTTCCACGTGGTCTCTAAAGGGTGCGAGGCAGCGGAGCCCCTCTCGCCGGCCAGTCCTGACCATTTTGGGGGACCAGCAGCCCAGGCCCCTGGAGGGAGGGAAGGGAGGAGGGAGGAGGAAGACAGAGCAGGCAGGAGGGGCGCTGGAGGACGGGGGGGGGGTGCTGTCCCTGGGTCCGCCCGCAGGACGCCGCAGTGACCGCGTCTGTCCCTCATGCCCCGGCCACAGCTCTGCAGGTGACCGGCATGCAGGGCCCAGGCTCCCGGCTCCTCGGTCCAGCAAGGGCCATGACCCTCCCTGCCACCCCACCAGGGTCCGTCCCGCGGGATCCGCCTGCGCCTGCAAACAGCCCGGGGGGAGGCCCCGTTTCCCTGCCATCTTCGGGGGACCCACGAGCCCCACACCGGCGATAACAGGAGGGGCGGGCGGAGGTGCATACCCGAGGGCCGGGCTCCCCGGGCAGGCCAGCGTCCCCTCTGTCTCCGGACTCCCCCTGGAAGGAAGGGCAGGACGGTGAGGCCGGCCGGGCCGCAGCAGTGCAGGGGACGGAGCCGGCCGGCGGGAGCTTCTGAGGCCCGAGGGACACGGAGGCCACCGCCACTGCCCAGACCCGCGGGCAGCAGCTGAGCTGGTGGCTCCTCTACAAAGACGGAGCTGAGTGGACACTGACTGAGTAGACAGTGACTGAGGGACAGTGACTCAGAGACGGTGACTGAGGGACACTGACTGGGCGGACAGTGACTAAGGGACACTGACTGAGGGACACTGAGGGACAGAGACTGAGGGACAGTGACTGAGGGACACTGAGGGACACAGAGGGACACTGAGGGACAGTGACTGAGGGACACTGAGGGACACTGAGGGACAGTGACTGAGGGACAGTGACTGGACGGACAGTGACTAAGGGACACTGACCGAGGGACACTGAGGGACAGAGACTGAGGGACACTGAGGGACACTGACTGAGGGACAGTGACTGAGGGACAGTGACTGGACGGACAGTGACTAAGGGACACTGACCGAGGGACACTGAGGGACAGAGACTGAGGGACACTGAGGGACACTGACTGAGGGACAGTGACTCAGAGACAGTGACTGAGGGACACTGAGGGACAGTGACTGGACGGACAGTGACTAAGGGACACTGACTGAGGGACACTGAGGGACAGAGACTGAGGGACACTGACCAAGGGACACTGAGGGACACAGAGGGACACTGACTGAGGGACAGAGACTGAGGGACAGAGACCGAGGGACACTGAGGGACAGAGACTGAAGGGCAGTGACTAAGGGACACTGACCGAGGGACACTGAGGGACAGAGACTGAGGGACACTGAGGGACACTGACTGAGGGACAGAGACTTGCCGCAGCCCTGAGAGGCCAGTGGGGCCGAGCTGGGACAGGGCCTGAGAACAAGGCCGTGGCTGGCCCTGGGCCTGTCTTCCGAGAGAGGCGGTGGGGACATTCCCGAGGGGCACGTGAGGCTACCGGGTCCTTTCTTATTCCGCCTGAGGAGACGAGCTGCCCGGTCTCTGACGGGAAGAGGGAGGCTCTCCGCACGGGGCCGCAGGCTGTGGCCGCCGCAGCGCAGGCCGAGCGGGACAAGCGGGTTCGACCCGGGCTCGGAGCTTTGCTCTGGCTCCTTCCACCCGCCTGCTGCGAATCTGCCTCTGGAACTCGGGGTGTTGAACCCCAGCTCTAATATTCCTCGTATAAGGAAAACCTCAGAAAATTTTGTTTTCATTTTCTCAAGTTTTGTTGGCTTGCCGGTTGCTGGCATGGGATTTGGGAGCACAGCCTCGCCCCCCATACGTGCCCAGCCCGTCCGGCCTCCTCCAGAGCCCGGGGCCATGTCCCAGCTCCAGAGAACCTTAAAAGCGGAGCCCTGCTGCTGCTTCAGTTGTGCCGTAACAAGAGTCCGCGGCGTCTCGTCCTCACAAAGAGAAGGACGCATATGGCAACAGACTCAGCCCCACCCGCCGATACACAGCTCGCCCCATCGGCCCTAAATGCCACGTCACGGGTTATAAATCCCCCAGCAAGCAAACACCTCCTTGGCGTCTGCCCCTGCGGGTCCCCACCTCAAGCACCCCGAGAGCACCCACCTTGGGTCCTGGCAGGCCCGGCGGCCCATGCAGTCCGTCCTTTCCCGGGGACCCCTGGCCAAGAGGCGGAGACAGGTGAGGCAGGTCGGGAAGCACCCCTGGTCAGGAGCTGACTCTGCAGCCAGAGCTGGAACCCCTTCTCTGGCCTCTGGGGGCCAGGTCCACCTTGCATGTCCCCTGGGATGGGGACGAGCGCCCCTCTGACCCCCGCTCCCCCCCAGTGGCCTGGAAGTGAGTGGCGGGCGAGCGGGGTCGGCTGGCCCCGGTGCTCAGGTCCCATCTCTTCCTCCAGCTGCCCGGGAGGCGACGAGCCAGGCCCAAGGCCGCGATGGGGACCGGTCTGAGCCCAGGCCTCAGGGCCGCTCTGGGCCCCGGCCCGGCCGCGGGGTCACAGGCCACCCCACCGTCCCGCCTGCGGGCCGAGCCGAGAGGCTGGAGACGGGCGCCCACTGCGGCAGCGGGGCTGTCTGCTGGGACAAGATCCCGGCCCCCAGAGCGTCTTGGTTTGGGGCCGGGGAAGGAGCCCTTGGGCTTGCCCGGGGCCGGCCACAGCTGAGTCCTTGGCCCTCTCTGTGTCCCTCACGGGCAAACACAGGACTTGGACTTTTTCTCTGGGGAAGAGCGCAAGGGGGCAGAGGGCACCCCAGTCGGCCCCCCAGCTGCAGCCACGGGGGCAATGCCGGGGGTGCCCAGGAAGGGGCTCGGGGCAAGGCCTGGTCCGGCCCGGAGGGCACAGCAGCGTGCGGCCGGGGGCAGGTCCCAAGCCGGGAGCCGGGGGCCGGGAAGCCGAGGGTCGCTCACCGGCTGCCCGGGGTGCCCGGGTTTTCCTGGGAAGCCGATCTCTCCAGGCAGACCCTGAAAGGGAACCGCGGGCACGGTTAGTCGGGCAGTCTGGCCTGGGCATCGCCCTCACCCCGCGCCCCTGCCAGGCCCAGGCCCGGCTCCTGGAGGAAGCAGCGTGGACGCTCCTGGGTCCCGGCGCCGGCCTGGGCTGCAGCGGGGCCGCCCCTACTCTGCTCCACCGGCTGGGACGGGGGTGGCCCCTCCCCTGCCCACACCGGGTCTGCCCCCCAGCAGGGGCCCCTGACTCCGCCCTCTGCTCCAGCAAGGTTGCCCGTGCACCCGAAGCTGGGGGAGGAAAAGTGGACGAACCCCGCCCGCCGGCTGTGCCGCTCGCGGCCCCCCTGAAACCGCCACAGGGCTGCAGGCTCCAGCAGCAGCGCCCACCTGGGGGCCGGACCCGTGTTGCCATCTCCGCCCTGGCCCTGGGCAGGGAGCGAACCACACGTTCGGCTGTTCCTGCTCTGGGCTCCCCCGAAAGAGAAGATCCAAGCCAGTCTTACCGGGGGACCTCCGGGTCCGGGGGGGCCTGGCACGCCGGGGGGGCCTGCAGGTCCCTGCAAAGGAAGAGGGTGGAGGGTCACAAACACCACAGCCCCCGAGATGCCGTCCTCTGGGAAAGGGGGAGGGGAAGGGCCCGACTCCAGCCTCAGCTGCGTGTGCAATGCCTCCTTTTTAAACACAAAGGAACAAAAGCTGAAAAAAAGATGGAAAATGAAATTGCAAAAGACGTCCGAGGCGATGCAGGGGAGGGGGCTGTGAACTCGTCTCCGCTGCTGCCTGGGGACTGGTGGGTGTTCAGGTTGATGCAGACGTGTGATGTGCAGACACACAGTGGGTCAGCATGAACAAGAAGCTAGAGCAGGGGTTCCCGCCCTAGTGAGTGTGGTCTCCTGGGGTGAAGGGCGTGACTGCAAGTCTGGGGCAGGCCGAGAAAAAGCACTTCGTCAAAGATCTGCAGACAATTCTCGGGAGAGCCATCTTTTTCCTCCTCCCCTCCCACCCTTCCCCCTCCCCCTCTTCAAGAAGGAACTTTGACTTGTGACCTCATGCAGGTTTCGGGAGCCCAGGTTTAAAAATCAGCCTCTGTATGTGCGAGTTCCTACCTCTCACCCCATATTCAAACCCTTTACCTAACTTCCCCACCCCCTTCTCTTCGCTTCCAGTAACCACCATTTGTTCTTCAAGCCTAAAGGTTCGAGTTTGTTTTATTTGTTCATTTATTCTGTTTCTTAAGCATCCAAATATGAGTGAAATCTTGTCTGTCTTTCTCGGTCTGGCTTATCTCACTAAGCACTGTCCCCTCTGGGTCCATCCAAGTTGTGAACAGCAGGAGCTCAACTTCACTTTTCACAGCTGAGTAGTGTTCCATCGGGAATACAGACCACCGACCAATCCATGGGGCGGCGCTGAGATTGTTTACACATCTTGGGAATTGTGAACAATACTGTGATGAAAACAGGGGCACAAATATTTCTTCAAATTACTACCTCTTTTTCTGCATTCTTCTTTGGAGAAACACCCAGCAGTGGGGTAACTGAGTCACATAATATTTCAAAGTTTAGTTCTTAGAGGTCCCCATGCTCTTCTCCACAGCGGGGGCAGCAGGGACGACCCAGCATTGCACGGCCCCGTCCGTCCCTCCCGTCCTGGCCAGCGCTTGTCTTATCTTTACATCAAATAAGCCATTCTGCAGAGCGCCGTCTGACGCCAGATTCAGACCCAGTTCACACGTTACCTCAGTCACCCCTTCCCACGCTTACACTTCGGCACCGGCGCCCAGGGTGTACGCTGGGCCACCGTCACCGGCCCGGGGTGACTACGGGCAGGGACGGGCGCAGCCGGGGGCCCCCAGAGCCGCGTAAGGAGGTGCAGTCTCCAGGGCCGGCCTCGGGACAGGCTCATGCTGTTCCCCACGAGCACCTGGAACAGCAGTCAGCAGCTGGAGCGGGCAGGAGTGCCGGGCGGGCCTGGGCCCGAGAGTTCCCGCCTGCCCCGCCAAGGCCCTCTTGGCACAGCCAGCCACTGCGCAGGGGAGGGGCTTCAGGGGCTCCATTCCTGACCCCCTCCCCTCCATCTCGCCGGCGTGGAGGAGACCTAGCCAGGGCCTTTGTCACTCAGGAGTCTCTCCCTCCCTCCCATCCGCGATTCTCCACCTCTCTGCCATTTTCTCTAGTTCCCCAGGTGGAACGTGCTCCCTCCCGGGACCACCTGAGCCACGAGCCCTTGAGGCAGAGCCCCTCTTGTCCCCTCTGCAGTTTGCGGCCAGGGCGCCCAGCTCTGCCTAGCAGGTGGCCTGAGGAAGCCAAGGGCTTGAACCTTTCCTGCCACTAGAGGGCGACACATGCCAACAAATGGCAAGGCTGCTGTCCCCCCCCTCCTCCCTCTGGGGGTGCTCTTGAGCCAGCAGCGGCCTTAGCATCAGCTTGGTGGCACCTCGTTTTCGCTGAAGCTCTCCCAGTCCCCGTGAATCTTTGGGGGTCTCTGTTGGGGGACATTTGCTTGTGGCTGGATCAACCGAGGGTCCAGGCAGAGCTGGACCGTGACCTGGACAGGTCAGTCAGGGTCCTCGCTGGTGGATGAGGTGCAGGAGGGGTCCCCATGGGGAGCTGTTGCTCCTGCCGGCCACCCCGACTCCATTCGGGGCCCAGTAGGAGTGGCTGTTCCAGGAAGCCGCTCCGACCGCCTCCTCCTTGCTCTCCTGGACGCCCCTGCTGCGGGCCTGTCCTAGCCGGTCAGAGCAGGCAGCCTGGGAACCCTCTAACTGAAAATAAACAGTGGCGGGCCGGAGGGTCAGTGCCCCCGCCACACAGCCGTCCCTTCTGGGGGTCCTGCCGGTCCAGCCCTGTGACCCCATCGGCCCAGCTCCTGGTCAGTGCAGGGACGCTTGTCCGGGCCCTAGACCCAGCCTGGGCCAGCCAAGGGCAGCGGCTTTGGAGCGTCCCCCAGGTCAGGCTGAGGCGTCGCTGGGTCAGGGAAGTGCCTGTCGGTCAGCTCGGGCGCCCCCCCGGTGCCTGGCTGCTGCGGCCGGCCGGCGAGCGCAGCCTCCCGGGAGGAGGGCGCACCGGCCCCTCTGCCCGCGGCCTGCACGACCTCTCGGTGCTCAGGCTCCTGCGAGGGCCTTTCCTGCCCCCGTGCAGACAGAGACCTTGGAGGGAAGCGGGTCAGCGTTAGACAAAGCCGGGTCCAGATGCAGCGCCCCTGCCCCCGCCGAGCCCAGCCCTGCAGCGTCCGCGCTCACCCCCGTTGCAGCCCATTGCCCGGGAGCGGCGATTTCCTGCGACCGGCCCCACGCTGCATGGGGGGGACTCGGGGCCCTCAACACGGTTCTGGGGCCTCTGCGCCCACCTCCTCCAGGGCAGCTGGCTCATCGCGACGCACACGGCAGGGCTTAGCAAGGGCCTGCTGCCGTCACGGGGGCACGAGCAGAAGCCCAGGTCGTGATCAGCCCCGAGCGCGCAGAGGCCACGGACAAAGACCAACAGGAGAAGCGGGGCGCGGCTGGAGAGCCCGGGGCGGCCTCCCCGGGGCGGCCAGCGTAGGGACCAGGGACCAGGAGGCCCTCTCACCAGCACCCTGCTCGGGAGGCCCCTGCACCTCCAGCCACGCAGGGACATAGGAGGCCGAGGGGGCAGAGGGCGAGGGAGCGCCACTCAGAGCTGCCACCTCCCGGGGCTGCGCCCAGCCTCCTCCAGGCCGCAGGCACCTCGGGCAGAGTGGACTCAGCTCTGGTGCCAACGACCAGACCCGGGCAACCGTGCGGAGACAATGTTGGGCAGGGCCCAGGGGCCCTTAGCCCTGCAATCCCACCACCCTTTTCCCTTTGGCCCTTTCTCCCCCTCCCCAGAAACCTCACCCTAGAAGTAGCTACTAGTTTTCTAAGTGTTCTGCTTTGTCAAACCTTCTCCTGTACAAATGTTCACTATTTGTCACTGTGACTAGCTTTGCTGCACAGAACTCCCGTCAGCTCCTTCCACTTTGCTGTAAATGGCAGCTTTCTGCCTTCTTCATGGCTGAGTAGTACTCCAGACAGCGACTGGACCACCTCTTCTTGCTCCAGTCCCCGCCCTGTGGGCCCCGGGGCCTGGGGCCACGTCTCCGCAGTCCCAGACAGCGCTGCCAGGAAGACGGCAGAGCTTGGAGTCTTGAGCTGATGGTTTCGTGTTCTCTGGATAAATGCCCGAAAGATAAGTTTTCAGTTTGCCACAACATGGGTGGAGCTGGAGGGGAGGAAGCTAAGAGGAGCAAGTCAGAGGAAGACGAACGCGAGCTGCTGTCACTCACGTGCGCGCAGAGAAGCCAGGCAAAGGGCAGATGAAGCCAGACTCCAAGCTAACCCGAGAACCTGACTGCAGGCCTGCGGTATGGGGGCACGATGGACTGGGGTGGGCGCAACGCCTGAGCGGAGAGGACCTTCCACACAGCCAGCCAGTAGACGATGCTCCCGCAAAGAAAAAGCTCGCAGACCTGGAAGAGCGAGCTCTGACCTGGGCAGCTCAGGGGCCTCAGCCCAGAGGGAGAGCAGGTCCCGCGCCCACAGGCCCGGCCAGCACCAGCTCCCAGCCTGCTGGCCCCGCACACAGGCCCCTGCGGGAGGCCAGTCGCCGCGGCTTGTGGGGCGGAGCAGGAGTCTCTGATCTTCACGAGGTTCTTGACCAAGGAGAAGTGGCCCGTCGGCTGGTCCAGCATTTGGATTAAAGATGGGGTGGGGTAAGCGAACTGCTCAGGCTCTTACGCCGCTGCCGTCTGCGGCCATCACCTGCGGCCTGGATGCAGGAGCCGCAGGGGCGCGGGGGCGGGGCCGTAGGCCCGATGGTGGACACCGGGATGTGGCGTGGCCTGCGTGAGTGGGCGCCCCCGAGCCTGGAGGCGGAGGACGCAAGGGCGGCGTCACAGAGGACAGCAGAGAAGGGCCACAAGAGCACGCGCAACGGCTAAGAGAGGAAGAGACCGCGAGACAACGCCAGAGAGAGCCCAAAAGCAATGAAGATTCTCGGGGGGCTGCGAGGCCTGCCAGCCCCCAGCCCCCCGCCTGCCCTGCACCTGGTTGCCTCATACAAATGGTGCAGAAAGATCATTAAAAGCCTGAACAAGCCACCGAGGGCTCCAGGAGTCCCTTGGCCCGTCCGCCAGCATCATCGAGAACCTGCCCCGGGCCTGCTGCCCGCGCAGACGGTAAACCAGACTTTTTTTTGAGGGGACCCTTACGTGTATTGGTGGCGCTGGGGATGGCTCAAAGAGATGAGGGGGGCTTGGGGCAAGATGGCCGAGCTGGAACGCCAGACCACCCGGGGCTGCCCGTGCTGGTGCAGAGACTGGGCTTTCGGGGTGCAGGCCACCCGCTCGGGCCCACAGCCCCTGCAGCTCAAGGAGCGGCAGGAAGCCCCCCGATGTCCTGGGGGGCTGCATGAGTGAGGGCGTGTGAACTCACCCAGCATGGGGGAAGTGTGACTTCACTCTCTGATAAAAACATAACGAAATAACTAATTAATCTAATTATTAATGAGTTGACAAATTACCACCAGATCTAAATGCTCACAACAGAATGATGACTGTTTTAATTATGACTAATGAAAACAACCAGTAATGAGTCTACTTATTAATTAACTGATCAGGCTAATTATCGTTAATGAACAGCACTTGATCCTTCTAATCCACTCGTGACTGAACACTCTCCAGCGGGCTGGGGATCACGACGAGGCTGCATAATAACCAATGAACCTATTAGCATTAATAAGGGAACGGCAAATAATCGCTCCCAATAACCACCCAGCTCTGACTGAGGCCGATTTCTGAAGCTGCACGGGAAGGCCGCGTACATCAGCACGGCAGTCACACGCGCCTGGGAAGCGTGTGCTTCGGGAGGGTGTGACCGGCCTGAGTCCCCTCCGGGATGTGGCTCTCGGGGTGCAGTCGTAAGGCCTGCTGGCCGGCTGGGGTTCTGGGCAGCGACCCAGGCCCAGCAAGCCCCTGGGGCCCGCCTCCGCCTGGCTGCGTCCCCACCTCCGGGAGGACGCTCGTCCACCTGCTACTTGGGCATCTGACCACGCCACACTGGACTTCTGCTTTCCAAAAGCGGCGGGACGCTGGAGCCGCCACCTGCGCAGCAGGCCGCACGCACAGGTGGAATTCTGCAGCTCCAAAGGCGCCAGAGCTTGTCCGCAGGAGGCTGGTGCCCCAGGGCAGGCGGTGCCGGCTGGCCCATTACAGGCGAGGCCACTGCGCCTCTGAGCCAGCGTCGCCTCGGCTCACAGGAGACGCGCTCTCCCCTCGCGGGTGGGTCTCAAGAACACACGCGGTGACACAGACACGCTGACAGCAGCGGGGGGCCTTAGGGACCCTCTCATCCCAGGAGACAGCACTGTCCTAACAGGCTCTGGGCCAGCGTCAGCCTCGGCCAGCTGGGCCCCCCAGCCCCGCAGCGGGGACACGTCGCGTCTCTGATCTCGGACTGTCCTTCATCTGCGTCACTCCCTGCCACCTGCTCCCTGGGCACTGTCACTGCCTGGCCCCCACCAGGCTGATCACGCCCCATGGTGGGCACCTGGTACATGCCTGGTGAACGAATGAACGAACAAACGAACGAACGAATGAGTGAACAGTACACGAACAGCTACCTGGACGGCGGGTAGGAGAAAAGCACGAGCGGGTCCGGGGGCAGAGTGAGAGCAGGCGGCCAGGGCCACCTCTGGGCGCCCACCAGGTTGTGCTCGATCGATGCGGGAGCCAGGTCTGAGCCCCGCAGAGCCCTTCGTGCCTGAGGGTCCCCGTTTCTGGCAAGTTCCTGGACTGGAAACCCCAGTATTTACGTCAAGTGTCCAGCTCGGTGCCCAGGCACTCCCTCAGCTGCCGCCGGCGCTTAGCCCAAGGGCAATGACGTCAAAACTAGAAATGGGAGAATGAAGTTCACACCCCCAGGCGGCTCACACAGCTGTAGGGACCTGTCGCTGGGTGGTGGTGCTTTTATGCCGATTGTTTTGGAGACGAAGCTTTGCTCACCAGAAAGCCAGGTAAGAAAGCACAAGCACCTATGTGTCACCCTTAACACCAACGCCGCGTGTGTGTGGCTCTAGAAGGGCGAGCTCGGGGTGGAGTCCCCGTTCCCCACCCGCCCTCTCCTGAGCAGGTGCCAGGAGCTGAGACCAGACTGGCAGCTCTACTCCTGCCCCGTGTCTAGCCGCCGCAGGCGGGAAAAGCCTGGCGACGTGGTCAGCAGCGCCCTCTGCTGGCCACTCCCTGCAAACACCTGGAGGGAGGTGTGATGTCCACCAAGGGAGCAGGTGCACAGGGCGGGTGTCCAGGAACAGGGCCCAGGGCAGGGCCGGGGAGAAGGGCAGGAGGCCGGGCACACGAGCCCTCACCCTCTTCCGAGTGCTGGGTGAGGTGACCACTGAGAACTGGCCGGCTTGTTCCTTTGCAGTGCCGCAGCAGATGAGCACGGAAAGAGCCTTACCTGCGGGCCCAGCGCTCCAGGGCTCCCAGGTGTGCCCGCTTCACCTTTCTTCCCCTGGGGGCAAAAGACAAGGCACAGTGAGCAGGCGGGCAGGCGCCGTCCACCCAGAGGGGTCTAATGTCAGCCTCGGCGGCAACTTCAGCTTTATTTCGCAAACACTCCGATGAACAGATTTGCCCCCCGCCCCCCACCCCTATCATGGGGGTGCTACAGAGTAGGAGCTGGGGAGTGGGGGGAGCCTGGCTTGAGGGCTTTGAATCCCAGCTGGTAATTTAGAGGGATTTGGTAATGAGTGGCCCCCAAATTCAAAAGGCACAGAGGGGTACACCTGAGAGAGCCTCCTGTCCTCCCCCGCACCCAGC
>PVIJ01020791.1:0-20072 GCA_004024925.1 Scalopus aquaticus | reverse complement strand
TCGTATGGGAGCTCCATGTTTAGGAGTTTGAGGAATCGCCATACAGCTTTCCATAGTGGTTGGACCAGTTCACATTCCCACCAGCAGTGTAGAAGAGTTCCTTTTTCTCCACATCCTTTCCAGCATTTGTTATTGCCTGTATTTTTAATGTGTGCCATCCTCTCAGGTGTGAGGTGGTATCTCATAGTGGTTTTGATTTATTTCCTTGATTATAAGTGATGTTGAGCATTTTTTCATGTATCTGTTGGCCATTAAAAAGCAACAGAAATTTAAAGAACAATGGAGCAGCTTTATAAAAGTCTGAAAGAATTGGAGAAAAATAATTCTCTAATTCAACACCCAGACTAGTGGCACTACAATATGAATGAAATATTCTAAAAAAATTGGGGTGACTAAGATAACAAAACCCATGGAAAAGACTTGTAGTTAGCATTAACATAAATTAAGCATACTTAGATACCAAGGTAATTAAATAGGCTTAAAATTGATTGCATTTACCCTCTTTTTAATTGAAAATTATTACCTGTATTGTTAAAAAGAAAGGAAAGATTAAAAGACAGAGAAGATTTAGAAACCAGCTAAGATTAATAAAGGAGGAAGGAAAACAATAGTAGTGCCTAATTCATTTTATTAAGGGCAATAAAAATATTGTTTTATTAGGGTTATTTGTCTGTCATCTTTAAATTGGGTTATTATTTTATTTCTTTCTTTTGCTATTGAGATGTATGAGTTTCTTATAAATTTTTGAGATGAGCCCCTTATCAGATATATGATTTGTAAATATCTTCTCCTATTTCATTAGTTACCTTTTCATTTTGTTCATTGTTTTCTGCTATGCGGAAGCTTCTTCATTTGATGAGGTCTTGCTATGTTTGCTTTTGTTGCTTGTGTTTTAAGCATCATATCACCACAGTCATCAGTGTCAAGTAGCTTTTCTCCTATTTTTCTTCTAGGTTTATGATTTGTGGTCTTATGTTTAAGTCATTAACCCATTTTGAGTTGAATTTTGTGACTGATATTAGATAAGAATTCATTGTCATTCTTCTGCATGTGATACCCAGTTTTCCCAATATTTTGTGCAGAAGCTATTCTCGCCAATGGCTTATTCTAGTCTCTCTTGTCAAATATTTTTTTTAAAGATTTACTTATTTATGCATACAAGAGCTGAAGTGTAGGCCAGAGGTGCAGGGCATGCGAGGACTCCCCCAAGACAGAGTGGGGAGCAGTATAGGTGGAGCCACTGAAATCCACTGCTGAGGGGAGCAGCCGGGAGACAGGAAAGGTCTGCTGCACCCTGTGGGAAGCTCCCTGGCTGGGTATAGAACTCGTGCTGCAGTGGCTGTGGATTGCTTCAGAGTGCTGAGACTTAAACCCTTGTGCCACGAGGGAGGCCCCTCTTTTGTCAAATATTCATTGGCTGTACATGTACAGGTATTTCACTTTCTTGGGTAAATTTCTTTCCAGGTATTTTATTGCTTTCAAACTAGATAAATGGAATTGTTTACTCTATTTCTTTTTCAAATAGTTTATGTTTAGTGTATAGAGACAGAACTGATTTCTGTATATTAATTTTTTTTATTAATGTATCCTACATTTTTTCTGTATTTATTGATAGGTACTAATAAGTTTTTGGGTGGAGTTTTTAGTATTTTTCTATATAAGATTATATAATCCTTGCTTCTTCCAATCCGGATTCCTTTTATTTATTTATTTCATATCTGATTGCTCTGGCATCTCAGCACTGTAGTAATAGAAATAGTGAGACTGGTCAGCCTTATCTTGCTGATTTTAGAAGGAAAACTTTCAGGTTTTTAACATTCACTATGATGCTACCTGTGGGGTTATTACATGTGACCTTTGTCCTATTAAAGTAGGTAATGTCTTTAGCCAATTTATTGAGAGTTTTTATCTCAAAATGGTGCTCTATTTTGTCAAATTCTATTTCTGCATTGATTGAGGTGATGATATGATTTTCATCTTGTTAATATAGTGTGTCATGTTTATTGATTGCATCCTAGAAATAAATTCCACTTGATCTTGATGCATGTTCCTTTTAATGTGCTGTTGAATTCAGCTTGAGAACATTTATTGAGGCTTTTTATATGTGTATCCATCAGAGACATTAGCCTATAGTTTTCTTGTAGTTTCCTTTTTTTTTACTTTGATATCAGGATAATACTGAATTCATAAAGTGAATTGGGGAGTGTTCCCGCCTGTTTAAATGTTTAGAAACTTTGAAAGAGGTTGGTATTAAATCTTCTTTAAGTGTTTTGTAGAACCCTTCAGTAAAAACATCTGGCCCTGGACTATTTTCAATGGAAGGTTTTTGATTACATTACTGATTCAATCTCCTTAGTCATTATTGTTCAGATACTATCTTTTCATGATTCATTCAGTCTTGGTAGACTGATTCATTCTGTCTCTTTCTAGCAATATCTCTATGTCTTCTAGATTATCCAATACTTTGGTGCATGATTCCACACAGCAGTATTATATGATCTTTTGTAGGTCTTGCAGTCCCACAATTTTATTCTTTCCTTTTTTATTTATTCATTGAGTCTTCTAATTTCTTTCCTAGTCTAGCCAAAATTTGGCAATTTTTAAAAATCTTTTCAAATAAGGAGCTCTTAGATTCATTGATCATGTCTATTGTTTTACCAGCTTCTACTTCTTTCTGCTCTAATCTACTATTATTTCCCTTCTTCCAACTTTGGGGTTTGTTCTTTTTTCTAGTACTTTGAGGTGTAAGTTTAGATTGTTATTTGAGATCTTTCTTTTTCCTTATATGTGGGTGTTTTTGCTATGAACAGTCCTCTTAGAACAGCTTTTGCTGCATCCCACAGGTTTTAATATATTGTCATTCCATTTTTGCTTGTTTTAAGATATCTTTTATTTCTCTTTGGATTTCTTCTTTCTCCCACTGGTTGTGCAGGAGTGTGTTGTTCAATTAATTATACATCTGACCTCTCAGAGATCTTCAAAGATCTTGCAAAGTCTGAAAGCAATGGAATAAATAGGAAAACTGATATCTTTGACTAGATAAAAATGTAAAAATAACATATGTACTAAAGAAATACAACATTGAATGAACCAAATTGGAATATTTAATAGTAGTGAAGGAGAAATATTTGTACTATGTAAATAAGACATGCAGTCAATTAGAAAATCATTAACCTAGTAGAGAAATGAAGTCCATGAATAAATTTGTTTTTCACAAAGTTCAAATAAACATATGGCAAAAGTTTAATTATTATAGGGCCTCTCTGGTGGTACAGCAGGTTAAAGCGCTGTGCTGTGGAGCTGTCCGCAGTGGCAACACGAGTGCGACTCCTGGCTGGGGAGATTCCCACATGGCGTGGCAGACCTCTCCTGTCTTGCCCACTGCTCCCCTCAGCATTGTATTTCTGTTGATCTGTCTGTGCTGCTCCCCACTCTGTCTCTGGTGAACCCTCTTGCTGCCCCACACCTCTGGCCTGCACACCAGCTTGTATGCATAAATAAATTTTTAAAAAAGTTTAATTATTATACTATTAATCTAACAGACTTTCATAAGTATTTCCCCCAAATGGCAATATAAATGATAATGGATATCTGGTGAACATTGTCTGACACTGCTAGGCAGAGAAAAAGATGTTTCAGTTTGTTGGACAATTTGGGAATATGGATCAAAGTATTTTGACCTAGCATCATTTGCCTTTTAAAATTTTTTTAAAATTAATTTTTCATTTACATCTTTTATATTATTGTGTATTCCCCATAAAATTCCCACCATCAATTCACCTGTGAACCATCACCATAGTCCCTTGTGCTCTTCTCTCCCCCTATTTTGATCCCTTTTTGTTGTTGTTGTTTTAATGTTATTTTCTCCTCCTGTTTCCTTATTTGGCTCCCCTATTCTCCTCCTACAAGTGAAACCATTTGATATTTTTCCTTTTCTTTCTGGCTTATTTCAATGAGCAGGATCCCTTCTAGCTCCATCCATGTTGCTGCGAATGGCATGAGTTTATCTTTTTTGATTGCTGAATAGTATTCCACTGTGTATATAAACCATATTTTCTTGATCCAGTCATCTATTTTTGGGCATTTGGCTTTTAATATTCCTTTAGAAATAAATACTAAGCAATAGCCCAAAAATGTGACGTTTCTAGGTACAATACATTATGAGATGTCAAAAACATTGAAAACTGCCTAAGTTGGCCAAAAGTTTTAGAGAATAGGGAACGAACCACAGCACACGATCAGGCTGTCCCTGCTCGACGTTCACGAGGCATCTGGAACAAGAAGACAGAATTCCAGAAACCAACACCCCACATGTGTAGGGAGATAGGATCCTCTTCCTTCCCTTTCTTTTTTTTCTTTTTCATCCCTGTTGCTTTTCTGTATTTCCTGCCATGATTATGCCTGACTCCAGGAGAAGAACACGTTTCCATTTAGGGAAAAGGAAGCATGGGCCCGAAGGCTTGCTCCTGAGGGTGAGGCCATCCTTGCACTCGGGAAGGCGCTGAAGGGAGAACGCACATGCTTATCCGCGCTCTCGGGATGGAGCCAGTGCCAGGCCTCGGCCAGGGTAGACTCTTGGAGAGCTTATTAGAACTAAGTTCTTGGGATTATTTTATCAAATTACAGCCATCAAGCGTCATTTTGAGACCTGTACCAAAAGTACCCCACTGGGTCCCGCTTGCCACCAAGGGTCCCAGGTCGCGCTGCGCTCTGTGTGAGCCGTCCAGGGCGCCCGTGTCGGCCCGGCGCGGCCGATGTGGCTGTCATTCTTCCCCATAAACCTTTGATCTGTTGAATAGTGACTACAAAGCCGGGAGCAGGACCGACACGGGGAGGGCTTCACAATGCGTGCGCATGAGAAAGGATGGGTCCCACGGGCTGCCTTGCTGCGCGTGTAACAGCTAATTGGGCCTGTTAGGGTCAGCAATTAGCTTTGAGCTATTCAGAAGTTCTGACAGGGCCACCTTTATCTGTAAACCAGCGCTCAGCTGAACAATAACCCGCAGCCGTCAGGAGACGCGCGGCGAGGGTTGGGTGTCTCTGGCGAGACGGGGCTTCCTCGGGCTGTGGAATTAATATATCACTCCCCGCAGCCGAACCCAGGGAGGATGAGCGAAGTCCTTTAATGAGAGAAATATCATTTTCTTCCGCTTCAATTATTAAGCGTTTTTTTTTTTAAACTAGAATTTACATAGAGGCAGCTTTCAAGGATGTGTTTTCTTTTTCAGCAGGGGAAAAACTATCAAGTGTTTTGCTTCCAAAGTTATCTCTGAGTGTGGTTGTAAAGGGAGGCAAAAGTGAAATTTGGAAAATAAAACTTGAGAACAAACCAGCCCCTCAGCGCCCCTCTTGCTCCGCTGCAGATATGGGGATCCTGTGACTTTGCACCACACTCTGCACCCTCCTTAGACCTCCTCACTTGCGGTTACTAGCCAGGAAAGAAACTCTGTTGTCCTTTTCAAAATAATCTTTCGATCTTCCCAAGCAACCTGCTGTCTACAAAGTTAACTTTGCTTCCTCGTGGTCCATTTGTGGGTTTATTCAAACTCATTTTACTTTTTTTTTAACTCTTTTTTTAAGATTTATTTATTTATGCATACAAGAGCTGGGGTGCAGGCCAGAAGTATAGTGAGGTGAGAGGACTCCCCAGCCACAGAGTGGGGAGCAGAACAGGCGGATCCACTGAAATCCACTGCTGAGGGGAGCAGCGGGGAGACAGGAGAGGTCTGCTGCGCCCTGTGGGAAGCTCCCTGACCGGGGATCGAACTCGTGCTGCAGTGGCTGCGGACAGCTTCATAGTGCTGCGCTTAACCCATTGCACCACCAGGAAGGCCCCCATTTTACTTTTTTGATGGGGATGTGGTTCACCGCCCCTAACTCATCTGACCCCCAAGAGTATAGGTCACCCACAAAGGGAAGCGCAGCCCACAGTTCGGCGCAGGCAGGGAGGGGGTGCCCAGTGGAGGCCTGTCAGCCGCTCCCACCCCCAGACGCGGAGCCCCTGCGGCAGGAGCAGCACCCCAGGTCTGCAGATGACAGCTCTATAATTTCAGCATTATTTTACTACAATGTAAGTGCCTTATATATTGATGCAGCTTCCTTTTACCTCTGCCTTTTAGGATAATTGATTTGTACTTGTCTCTGCTAGATTTCAGTAATTTGCCTTCCTTTCTTTTCCATTTTTTGGCCCCTCCCAGTTGTTCTCCATCCTCGATGGAAAAATAAAAAGGCTTCCCACAAAGGCTGTTTGTGGCAGCCCTGTTTCCAGAAGCCCGGTCGAGCCCGGAGGGCCAGCGTGAGGGCCTGCCGGGGGCTGGCCTGCCTGGGCTTTGACTCACCAGCTTCTTCTGCCGAGGGCCAGGGAGACCCTGGTGAGGGGCCCGGTCCCCTGCGGGAGCACGAGGCTGTTTGAGCAGGTCTGTGCGTGTGTTCATTATCCCGGTGACAGTGCTCTCTGAGGTGTCATTAGTTGGGGAGCTGACTTCTGGGGTGGGGAATGCGGGTAGGGGAGCAGAGCAAATGGGTGAATTTACCTGCAGAAAATAAATGCTGTGTGTCTTGGCCTCCGGTCTTCACCAAGAAACTAACATTCCAGAGCCTGTGACAAGTTTCCACTTCTACTTTCTCCATTTGGGGAGCCTGCTTCTGCGCCGCGGAGCTGACAGCGGGACTTGTGGCTCTCGCCTCGGGTGTCCCCGGGGCCACCTGCCGTCAGCTCCCGGGAGGACACAGCCTGCCCCCAGTGACACGTGGTGGGCTGCCTCTCTCGCACTTGCTGCCGCTCCACCGGGCAGCCTTCTAGAAGGAGCCGGGGCCAGGCCTGCTCGGCGACTCCCTGAGCCTCACAGGACGGCCAGCGTGGAGGACGGTGCCCTCCTGCGTTATTTCTAGATCTGCACCGGCTGGTGGCGTGAAGTCGGCTTCCAACCGACGACCGAGGCCTCTCTGACACCGTGCGACTCTCCAGAGGCACCTGCGTCGCTCACGGGCCATAGGCCTGCCCACCTCTCTGTGGCGTTGTTCCAGGGGAGGTGAAAGGAGAGGGGGAAGAGGAGCTGTAGCCAGAGCAAAGGCCACCGCGGACGCCTCACAGCCCAGCTGGTCACTCTGAAGGCCGCAGAGCCAGGACCTGTAGCCTGTTTGTGTCGTCCTCACAGCTATAATACGGGACACAGAAGACGCCGTGTCTCCAGGGGAGTTAATTACTGCTCCTCTGTTTCTCTGAATTTCCAATTTTTGAGTGAAGCCTTGAGATAAATGCAGGGAGCTTAAAGCAAAGATGTTGCTTGCCCTTCCTTTATGGGATGGAAATGTTTTACGACATAGCACTTTTATTAATAAAATACATCAAGATAATGGGAGAGGAGGTTTGCTTACTCGACAGAGATTATGTTTAACTCTGCGCTCCTGTGTCCACTGCAGCATTTTTTACAGTCGCCGAGTTATGGTAACAACCGAAGGGCCCAAGGACAGGGGTGTGTGTAAGGAAGACGCAGTCTATATACAGGATGGAATACTACTCAGCTATAAAAAAGATGACTTCATGTCGTTGATGACATGGATGGAACCAGGGGGTGGAGTATGAGACTAAGAGAAAGGGTCAGACCAAACCAAGCCAAGAACAAACCCTAGAACTATGGCAGTAAAATGAAGGCTACCTAGTGGGAGGGGGAGGCTGAGGAGCAAAGGTGGGGGCCTCCGTGGTGGGCGTGGCTGGTGACAACCACCTGAACAGGTGTGACCCTACAGGTCTGAATCATGTGCAGGCCTATAAACACATCACCTGACTTAAAAAGATAATCCAGGGTGCATGGAGCTCGTGGAGAAGCCAGGAGAGGGGCACGGGGCAGCAGGGGCCGCTGGCCTGTGACCTCCGTCCCCAGGCCCACAGAGGCAGGCAGGGGCTGGACCTGTGTGAGATGCTGACCCCTGACGGTGGCCCGGGACGGCACTGCCCGGCTCCCTGCCCATCCAGGGAGTCTCAAAACGTGTCCGAGGAGGAGCTGCGCCTTGCGCCGCGCAACTGGTCAGCAGGTGGAGATGCAGCCGCTCTGTCACGGCCGTCGATGAGGTGGACACAGAAGGGCCCCAGGTGTGGGCAGCTTTGGGGTTTTTCTTTATTGATCACAGTAATTCTGAGCCTGGCCAAGGAGCGAAATTCTGTTGTCCCTTTTTATTTTGAAAATCAAACCTTTGTAAAATGCATGTGTACAAAGATAGGTATTTATTTAATTTTGAACTGAAATGAATTGCATTTTGAGAAATTTAAACACTGGGTTGTTTTAAAGTGCAATTTGAAAAAAGATCCGATCTTATTATTTTTTTCAGCGTTTGTATTTTTAATTTCTCCAGGGCTGTGGATTTGCTAGGTCTTGTGTATATGAAAGAGATAATTTTGTCAAAGATTTTACAGCATTTTTGTGTTGGCCATCTACCTTAATTTTTTTTTTTAATTTTTAAGTGAAAACCATTTTACAGAGCAGTTTTAGAGTCACAGTGAAATGGAGGGTAGGGGCACAGATTTCCTAGGCATCCCTGCCCACACACACACAGCGTCCCCCCGCAAGGTCGGTTGTGACTGGTAAATCTGATTCGACACGTTGCTATTCCCCAGTGTCTGTATGTTAGACGAGAGCTCACCCTCCTGTTGTCAAGTCTACGGGTCTGGACAAGTGTGTAACCGCCTGTGTCCACCACGATGGCCTCAGAGTAGCTGCACTGCCCCAGGTGCTCTGTGCCCCTCCTCACCCCTCCCTCCCTAGCCCTTGACAAAATCCCATTGTGTTACTCTCTCGAGTTTTGTCTTTCCCGGGGTGTCACAAAGCTGAACTCACACAGAATATTGTCTTTTCGGACTGGCTTCTCTCCCTTAGCAATATGCTTTCAAGGTTCTTCCGAGCCTTTTTAGGGCTTGATAATTTTCATAGCTTTCATTTCAGTGCTGTATAATATTCCATCATCTGGACTGAGCACTTTATTATCCAGTAGTTTACTGACATTTTGGTTGCTTCCAGTTCTGGCAAACGGGAATACGGCTGTTAAAAGCTTCCGAGTGCACGTTTGTGTGAGTGTAGAGATTCTCAGCTCCTTTGGGTCAATACCCAGGGGCACAAGCTGGATCTTAGCTCAGTCTCGTAAGAAATTGTCACCTGTCCTTACTACTGAGGGGCTGAAGTGCTTTGCTTTCCCACCAACTAGTGGGCCTCCCAGCTGCCCATGTACTCCCAGTGTGGGCTTCAGGACTAAGAGTTTCGGGCGTCCTTGGAGGAGTGTGGCGGATTTCATCGTCCTACTTTTCATTTCCCTGGTGACATGTGACAGGGAGCATCTTGTCACAGTCTGCTCTGCACCTGTACATGTCTTGAGTGAGGTGTCTGACCCCTTTTCTGATCAGCTCATTTTCTTTCTGATGTTAAATTCTAAGAGGTCTTCATGTATTTTGAGCACCAGTCCTCCATTACATGTATCTTTTACAAATATTTTATCCCACCTGTGGTTTTTCTTCTCATTCTGTTGACATTGTATTTGGTTGAGCAGAAGTTTTTAATTTTAATAAAGTTCATCTTAGCTGTTTCTCTCATGGATCATGCCTTTGGTATTTTTGTAAGGCATTATCATAACAAAGAGCACCTAGGTTTCTGCCTGTGCTATCTTGTAGGAGTTTTGTGGTTTACATTTAGCAGTATGATGTATTTTGAGTTGACTTTTGGAAAGGTTATAAGATCTGTGTCTAAATTCTTCTTTTTTTTTTTTTTGCATGTAGATGCTCAGTTGTTCATGTCATTTGTTGAGGAGACCACATTCACCCCCTTTTGCTGCTTTTGCTCTTTGTCAAAGACAGCTGGTCATATTTATGCGGGCTATTTCCTGTTCTGGTGAGAAAAAAATCTAAAGTGAGAAATAGTTTTGAAGTTATTTCTTTAGTTATTTCAATTTTACTACTTGAAGGTTTCCTTCTTGGTTGTAAATCACTTGAGTAATCTTCTCGCGAATAATTCATTTTATAAAAACTCCTTTCAGAATGCAAAACTTAAAAAAAATTGTTCTCAATAGTTAAAATATTGTCTATACTATGGATGTTCTTCTTAATATTAATTTTCTATACTGGCGGGCTGACTCTTGTGGTATACTAAAGACCTCGCTCCCCACCTGCCAAGTCGCTGCCCTGTCATTGCAATGGCCAACCCTGGCTTTGCAGCTCTGTTAAAACAGCAGCGTTGACGGAGAATTTACACTGCGCTTTTCCTTCGACATTATAGGAGCAATCCCCTCCCCCCAAAAAATAGAAAGAACTCGTTTCTGAGAGCACCCCTTGTCCTCTGTCCCCACACCCCCTGAACCCTTGTCACTTTCACTCTCACCGCAAAGTGCTGCTGGTCGTGACTAAACCAGGAACCAAAGACCCGACTCTCCCCACACCCGCGTCAAGCCTTCCAAAGGTGCTGACTATGCCCAGCACAGTTGGGTTTTCCAACAACTCAATCCCAGAAGCATCTTTACTTGGTCACATACGAGCTGAGTGGGGGTGACCAGCAAGGGCGGTGCAGCTCTGTCCGCGGGTCTGCTTCTGGACGCCTGCTCGCCCCCCCCTCCCGCTGCCCAGTTGCGCGCCGCGCCCCCCAGCTCCGGCTCGCTGCAGAGGTGGCTCTTGCAAGCTGACCCTCTCCCAGTCCGACACCGGCTGTCCCGTGGGGCTTGGGATTTACTGGGCTGTTCATGGCACACTGCTGGTGAGGGGTGATCTCAGTGTGGATGTCTCCACCCGGGAAACATCTCCGGGAGACGCGCAGCAGGAGCAGACACCTCCGCTAAGTCGGGGCAAGAGCTGGTCCAGGCACACCCAGGAAAAGCCTAAGAAATGGAGAGGCTGACTCTGAAGAGGCGGGCGGCTAAAATATTCTCACAGGTTCGGTCTCCGTCGGCCTCGTGGTCAGCAGGTGAGTCCCGCTGACTGTCCTCTGCGGGACAGAGGCTGCCTCCGAGGGGCCCGCGCCCGGGTGTGTGATCGGGGCCAAGGTGGACTCAGCTGCCACTCCAGCCCGGTCCGGCGCATCTGCGGCTGCCCGCGCCTGCGGCGTCCTCGGCCCTGGTCACAGAGCAGGGGCTCGGGTGGAGCAGAGGCTGATGACGACCTCGTCGCTCACATCACAGCAAGGACTTTTCAGCAGGGCAGCAGAAGTGCCAGTCGTTTGAGGTCCAGGTCTCTTGCTCAGTCCCAGTGAGAGTCTGGAGTTGAAGGGGAGAGAAGGGGTCTCTGGAGGAAGAGCCGCCTCGGTCACCCCAATTTCTGCAGCACCGCGAGGGTCTCTGGCTCTGTTAGGGGCTCGCCCCATTCTCCAGGGCGACTGGACTCTGCGGGGAGGAGCGCGTCTGGTCCATTGGGGGTCTGGGACCCCAGTTTGAGCAGCATGGACAGCAGAGAACCCGGAGTCCTCGCCTCTCCCCAGGAAAATGGGGACCCCCGGAGGCCGCTGCACGGGAGAGACGGGGAGAGACAGGGAGACACCCGCCTTTCTGATGGAGGGGCCAGCAGTGACGAGGAGGGCCCCTGGGCAGTGCCCCCGAGACCAGCGGGAAGGAGCAAAACCGCAGGGTTAGGTGGGGCCGGGGGTCGGGCACGTGTGCGGGTCGACAGGAGTGAGACAGACGGCAGAGCCCACACTCAGAAGAAAGTGTGGGGCCAGGGACACAGCCAGTGCCCCACCCCCCTGACCACACCCACCCCCTGCAGTGACCGCTGCGCCCCGGGCCTGACAGCAGCTGGCGAGGCGTCCATCCCAGACAGGTTCTTCTGAGCTAATGTCTCTGCTTTTTTCTTAATTATTGGTACTTTTTGAACGGGGAAGGTGTGAGATGGTTTTCTAAGCGCATGAGCTGGACTCGTCACTTGTTTCTTTCAGTACAGACGCAGGCCAGACAAGGCTTGTGGGCGTGACTTGCATTGGTTTTAATGGGCAATATCCTGGCTTTATCTTTCCTATTATTGCTCTTTTGATTTCCTCTTTGTCCACGTAATAATTGGCAAGAGTATTTTAAGGGCATAGAAAAATTTTCCTAAAATTCTTATTATTAGTTTCTGGTTGTATTATGTTTCCTGACTGAATTGTCGTTGTGATTCTAAAGGTCGTCTCTCATTTAATAGCTATGGGAGAAAGTTGGATCTATCTCCTAACATTGTGTTTCAAATCATTATTCTCTTGATTATCTCTTTCCTGATTTTTTAAATACAAGCCTCATTTTCTTATCTTTATTCTTTTCTTTCTCTGGTGATTTGGAAAGTAGATTCCATACTTGAAAGCTTACCTGCAGTTAGCTAAAACTTAAAAAAAATAATATTGCATTAGTTTAATAAAGATTTTAAATGGTAGAAATTTTCTCCCTTTTTACAATATGAGGAATTCATTAGTTTTTTTAAGTTTCTGCTCTATTTCCAGCTTCATTAACCTGTTTACAGTGCACTGTGTTTTTTAAAAATATGTTTTCTATTGCAAACTTGAAACATTAAAAAAGTTTTATTTACTTTTTAACTGTATTTTTTATTCAGGTAACAATGGCTATACGATTAGTCTATTACAAGTCTTTATTCTTAATATTTGCAAAAATATATGGGTATTTTGTATGTTTAATCAAGTCAGTTTTTGTGGCAAGACCTAGCCTTTCCTGAACTCACTCTGATTTCTTTTAATTTTATTAATGACCCTCCAGGATCCTCAAACTCTGGCTCCTAGGCCAAACCAGAGGTTACCTGTCTGTGTGCCACCTGAGCCACAGCTAAGCTAAGGATGCTCTTCTATTTTGTGATAAAGAAGGAAGGGGAATAATATTTCATGCCATAGGAGGACCATATGAAATTCAAATTTCAGTGTCTACAAATAAAGTTTTATTGGCACATAGCCATGCCCACTCCTCATTTGCCATCATTACTCTTGACTCTGCCCTCCATCACCTTCTTGAACACAACCCTCTCTTAAAAGTGTGGCCTAATTACAAATAATAAAGTTAAAATATTTACAAGGCCAAAACATGCTTAGATGGAGTTTTGGGCTATCACAGCAGAACTTTAAAGGATGTGGACGTAACTATTTCCATCTAGGCTGCCTCAGCATTAGTTACCCCCATTTCAGTGCCACATATTGTGGAGAACTCTTAGCTCTTGAAATATGAAGTTATGGGGCCTCCCCGGTGGTGCAGCGGTTAAGCGCTGCGCTGTGGAGCTGTCGGCAGTGGCGACACGAGTTCCACGCCCGGCCAGGGAGAATCCCACATGGCGTGGTGGACCTCTCCTGCCTTGCCCGCTGCTCCCCTCAGCAGTGTATTTCTGATCTGCCTGTTCTGCTCCCCGCTCTGTCTCTGGTGAACCCTCTCGCCGCCCCGCACCTCTGGCCTGTACCCCAGCTTGTATGTATAAAAAAAAAAATCTTTAAAAAAAAATGAAAGAAATATGAAGTTATGGTCTAGCCAAAATCTTTAAGAGTGACACTTCCATAATTTAAAAGAAAGAAAGATGTTTCCTACTCTAACTCCTTGAAGTCTGCTTTGCAACCTCAAGTGCATTATCAGCAGCTCGTCAATACCCTAACAGCTGTCTCCCTGGCCACAGCCTCTGCCAGACCCCGTAGGTGCTTTGCAAGCATCCTCTCATTCAGCTGTGACAGTAACCTGATCAACACTGCATCTTTAAGTTGTTCCTCCAAGACTCAGAGAGATTTAGTAATTTCTTCAAAGCGACACAGCAAGGAAACCAGGGAGCTAGTTTAAAATGTCAGATTTCAACATCAAATTTCATTCTAATTCACCCGAAGTTGCAATTGTCGTGAGAAATGTAAATCTTTCACGACCTGCCTCTAAACAAATGTGCACAATTTATCTGTAATAAATAGAACACAGAAATCCATAAAATTTTAATTATTTTAATCAGAAAACAGTCATATTTAAGTGATAACCATCACTTTTTAAAAAAGATTTATTTTTGCATACAAGATGGGGTGCAGCCAGAGATGTGGGTTGGTAAGAGGGTTCACCAGAGATAGAGGGGGAGCAGAGCAGGAAGATGGACTGAAATACACTGCTGAGGGGAGCAGTGGGCGAGGCAGGAGAGGTCTGCTGGGCCCTGTGGCAATCTCCCCGGCCAGATATCGAACTTGCGCTGCAGCTGCTGACAGCTCCACAGCGCTGCTCTTAACCTGTTGCGCCACCAGGGAGACCCCAACCATCACACTTTTGGTCACTGGAGAATTTGCTATGGGTGCCTCTGATTTTACCTTCGGGATTCAGATTCGAACCCAGATTGTATCTACTCCAAAGTCTTCACCATCCGACCAGAATGAGGAAATAATAGTTTCTATTTGCAAGAACCAAAGCAGCAGGCTGTTCCTGACAGGCTGTACCTGCCTGACCATTTGGAAAGTTTTGTTGTAACAGCTTTCCTCTGAATATTGAATTCGCTTTTATTCCCCTTTATGGTAAGCTAAAAACTCTAGCTAAATAATAAAGTAAAATTACAAACCATGAAAACACCCCTTTTTCTGGAATTACAAAGTTTCCAAATTTGCTGCATACCGGCTTGGTTAGAAATCATCGATGATCAAACTCAGTGCTCACCAAATCCTGGGGCTCCTCCTTCACAGAAACTGTTTAATAATTTAATAATAAATTAAATATGAAGTTATATTAAAATTAAAGTTATGATATAATAAAAATAATTTAAAAATAAGATAATTAAGTTAATTCCCATCACTAACTCCTGGCTTCTCATATGTACTTAAGTATTTGGTGAATTTTATAATAATTCTGCTAATTTTAAGCTATTTGGGCTAAGACACCTGGTTATGAGGGCAAATTAATATAAAATAATAATTAAACATTCCAATACCCGGACAAGTCAGATAGCCATGTCATCATAGGAGCTAGTGTCTGGCTTCGAAGTTCTTCTCTGTGTTAAACTTGTGGACAGAAGTGCTGAAGCCATTTTGTTCCCTGAATGACGACGAGAGAAATAAAAACAGCAGTGGGGCATTATTTAGTTTGAAAATTGTATTGATCCCTATCTCCTTTATAATCTATTAGTCCAAGCGCTAAACAAACTTTCTTTTGTCCAATTACAAAGGGAAGGAATGGGAACGTGTACATTTAGCCTTTCGGTATTGAAGTTCTGGTGTAAGCTTCCAAACCACCTCTTCACATTTACCATGGAAATTGCATGCCCTTGGACAATTTGAAAGCATTTCACAAAAATTAATTGCTTAAAAATGCATTGCATTTAAAAATCTATTGCCTTCTCAGACTACTTTAAAGTTCCTTGAAGACATTTTCATTTATATTTATGACTGTCTTGTTTAAGACAATAAAATGTGTACTGTACAACTTTGAACCAGAAACCTTGCTGAAGAGATAACTGTTTATTCAGCACTAGGAACAGCAGTTCTTAATTTTTATCAGCAAGATACATGTTACATTTTCAACCTCTTTAATACAAATATGAAGAAAGCCTTTCTTCAAAGCTCTGACAACAGCAAAAGGGTATAAAAGAAGTCCGTGCGTATTCTGTGTTTCTCTCAGATGCGTTAAAAGTCATTTCCTCCAGGCCTCCCTGGTGGCGCAGCGGTTAAGAGCTGCGCTGTGGAGCAGTTGGCAGCGACAACGCAAGTTCGACGCACGGCCAGGGAGATTCCCACATGGTGCAGCAGACCTCTCCTGTCTCGCCCGCTGCTCCCCTCAGCAGTGTGTTTCCGTCGATCTGCCTGTTCTGCTCCCCACTCTGTCTCTGGGGAACCCTCTCGCCGCCCCACACCTCTGGCCTGTACCCCAGCTTGTATGCATAAATAAATAAAATCTTTAAAAAAAATGTCATTTCCTCCAGCTCCACAGTGAGATACTTACTGCTTTTCTTTCTCTGTTCCTTCCCTTTCCTTTTTTTTCTTTTTAAAATATATATTTTTTATTTATATCTATTACATTATTGTGTATTCCCCATAAAATTCCCACCACCAGTTCACCTGTGAACCATTACCGTATTCTCTTGTGCTCTCCCCCCCCATTTTGACCCCTTTCTTCTGCCTCCCTCACAGAATGTCTCTAGTTTTTATTATAATAATAATTATTATTATTATTGTTATTGTTATTTGTTCCTCCCGCTCCCTCATTTGGTTCCCCTGTATTCCTCCAAAGGCACATGGTGATGTAATGTCAGTATTAACCCACAGACCCTGGGTGGACCTGACATTAACCACAACAGTTTTCAAGACCGGGCTGGGCCCCTGGGCATGGACAAGGGCCAGCCCGTGGGGGTGGACAGAAGAGGCACCAGACCATGCCCCGGGCAGGCGGGAGAGGTGAGGACCAGGAGCTGCCAGGGCTGCCGGCCGTGGCAGGGGGGACTTAGAGCTTCCACTGTCTGCTGAGAAGCAGAGGCTACTTCTCGTGTCTGCCTGGCCTCTATCCCGTGAGCACCGTGACAAGACTCTCCACGTTTCCTGAGTGTTATTAGAAAAAGGAGTTTAAGAGGACGTTGTGGGGAAAGCCACATCTGTGAAATCTGCAGGTTGTGATCTCAAGCAGGCCACTGGCCACTGCTGGCCTCTGGTCACTGGTGGCCACTGGTGACTGCTGGCCTCTGGTGACTGCCGGCCTCTGGTCACTGCTGGCCTCTGCAGAGGGCCCCATGGCTGTGTCTATTCTGTGGCTGTTTTCTTCTGAATCGAGTCAGGGCTGCAGGGAAACACATTAACAATGCCTGAAGTCTCCTAGATCTTGAAGTTATTTTTCGTAGCTTTATTAAGAATCTCTACTTCTACCACAGTGTGACAAAAGAACCCATGCCTATATTAAAAAAAAAAAAAGAACTTTTTGCCAGTCATTCTTCTAATAAGGTAATTTCGGAGATCAGATGTCTGATGGGGGTGATCTCACCGGGGTCTCCTGCTGGAGGGGTGCTGGGCTGGGCTTTCTCCCCAGGAATCAACCCCAAAGTATGAGCTAAGCCATGTGTAGCTCTGGAATTCACTAAATTACTTCCTCTCACTTCCTTATTTCACAGTCAGTAATAATTTGATTATAATTGGGCTTCATAATTGAGCAACATCCAAATATATGTTCTGAACCGATTTCTAGCTACCAAAATACGCTTTGGCCAGAAGGGCAGAATTCTGTGTAATTGCGCACACATATTTATTCCAACTTGCTTGACTGGAAAAAAAAAATCCAATGAAGTCCATCCGTTGGTTCTAGTGGGAAACACATTTCAAATTTCAGGGGTGGGGGGTGAGGAGAGCCCAGGGTAGTTAATAAGGCGCCTTCCTCAGCTGCCCTGCCCACCGACCAGCTCCACCACGGTCTTGTGACCGCCCTGCTCAAAGAAATGAGAGAAAGACTTAAAATATAGAAAAAGTGAATAGTTTGGTACTTGTCTCAAGTTAGCTAAATCTTTACTACTTAGGTAACTTTTGGGGCTCCCCTCTGGGCTAGTGCATGCCTAGGAGCAGACATATAGTAATTGAATTGTTTCAACTTTTCCAAATAGCATCGAAATGGACTTAATTGTTACACTAGAGGAAAACCCATGTGTCCCCAGAGACTATTAGTGTCATTGAAAGGGCTAAATGTGTCATAAAACCTGTCTTTAAGAGCATGAAATTGTACAGGCCAACACAATTTTAGCTAATGTTTTCCACATTTCTTGAAATGAAAAAAGGAGGGGAGAGAGAAAGAAAGAGAGAGAAAGAAAAGAGTAAGAGGGAAGGGGAGGAGGAGGGAGGAGAAGGAAGGAGAGGGAGAGAGGGAGAGAGCGAGAGGGATAAAGGGGGAGGGAGGGAGGAAGGAAAGAGGGAAGAAAGGAAGGAAGCTGGAAAGTCTACCTATGACATGGTCACTAAATCATTCCAACTATTTAATTCTGTATGCCATTCTGTAGGCCAGCAAATCTCTATTTAAAAAGTAAAAGGACTTTGTAGCAAAGTATTTGCAGGGTAGATCTGAATAAAAATAGTCCAGTTCTACAAGAGGACTCCAATCTGTTCTTTCTTTCAGACTGGACTTAGACAAAAAGGAAGCCTCCCTCACACAAGGACTAGATGCACACCCTTTACATTCAGTGCCTTCAAAATGGAAGTGAACTTTGTAGCTGGTTTCATTGACACTTTATTTTCATGTTAGTTTTTGTTCCGGGGAAATACTTCCCCGGGTATGTTTCTTATTGTTACAGACGCTGTACCCGCTGAATGCGCTCACCTCCCTTTGGAGTAAATAATGGTAGGCCTCTTCTAAAGCAGAAAAAAGGAGAGAAAAAGGTTTAAGCATTGCTTTTATTCCATCAAAGAGACAAAAGGATATTTCTTTCCTTTAAAGAAGTTCAGAGTATAATGGGGAAAAATCAAGAACAGAGACAAATAGTGAATCAAACCTGACTGGAAAGAACAAATCTTCCTATTTATCTGTCTCACCTTTCCCAGGGCTTGTATATCAACTATCAAGAAAGCTATTTCAAACAACGTTTGCTAACATAATTGTTATTTTATAAGTTTAGTTGCTATGGTAATGCATGATGTAATCGTCTATTACCATCACAATCGCTCAGTTTTTCATACCTAGTCAGATATGACTCCCCCCCCCCTTATGATTCAGGAGGAAAACAAAACAAAACTGTGTCTGTGTTGTTTCATTCTTCTGGAAAGCCTCTGAATCAGAATGCAATTTCTCATTCGTGGGAGCTTTTCCTGGAACTGAAAAGTTTTAGATTTTCAAGCAATCTCAGCTGTTACCCCGTGAGGCGATTCAGGCCCCAGGAAGGGAAACAGCCACCCCCTTCCCTGTGAGTGAGACACGCGCAGTGCGGGCTTCCAGAAGACTGGCACACGTGGTCCGCGCGCCTAGCACAGCTGCTGGCTTCCCCCGAGAGGCGGCTCCAGGAAGCTGTGTCGCCCGGACCGGCCTGCCAGCCCTGGGGTCAGCAGCCCCGGACTGGCTGTGGGGGCGGAGCCCTCCCACCCCAGGCCATCAGGTCCCGCCGGGCTGGCCGGCCCGGTCATAGATCGTACATCCACACCTGACTGTGCCGGTCACCCCAGCGGGGACCCTCCGGAGTGACCTCAGTACGGCCCAGGACGGCTCAGCCTGCAGCAGCGGAGAAGGTGCCCGACCCTGCTTCAGAGTGGGCACGCAGCGCGGGCACCGCAGCACGGGCGCCGCAGCACGGGCGGAAGTGGCTCTGACTCGCCCTCGTGACCCTTCACCTTTACTCAGCCTCGACCCCAGGGGCCCCCTTGGCCCTCCCTTCCTCTCAGTGCCCTCTGTGCCCACCCCAGCCTGGTACGGGCCTGGTGTGCCTTGTCTTGACCCTCCCCACCTGTCCGCATCCTAACTTGTCCCCCCAGAAGCCCACAGGGTCGGTGGCCATCCCCCCACCCCCATCATATTTCTGTGTCTGAGCGGGTCTTGGACTTCTTACTGCTCAGCCTGTGGCTTCTGGGGTAAGAGTGACTTCCCTCCTCTCCCACACCCGACTATCAAGTCAACCACTTACCCTGCCTGGCCCTCCCGGAACGCCTGGCGCCGCGCTGGGCACCTCCCGGGAGTTGGCTTCTCATCGATGAAAGAAGGAATCCAGTCCAAAGCCAAGTCCAGTGCGGGGCGCGGGTTTCGGGCAGCCTCTCCCTGAAATGCAGAGACCTGCTGCTCCTTCGGCGTAGCTGCTCCATCCTGGGTGCCGCGCCCCACTCAGACAGCATCTTCTGGTTTTGTTTGCTAGTCTTTAGGGGCAGGTGTCTTCCAAATTGCAGACTTTACATCCCACTGGCTCTGAACGAGCCTGTTCTCCTGGCGGGTGCCGAGGAGCCCCAGCTCTCTCCGCCCACACTCTGCTGCCCTGGGCACATCCTGGAGCAGATTCCGAAAGCTTCTGAAAGACACATGATGCATTAGGGGGTTCTCCCCTCTTCTAGTTTTGTGTTATATTTAGAAATACGATAGTTCTGTTTCACTTTTATATTCTCATAAGCATGGCAGGTGAGAAGTGATCACTGAGTGCAAGAAGGAGGGGCGGAGGGAGAGGGGAGAGGAAAGGGGGGGGAAGGAAGGGA
>PVIJ01020790.1:0-20074 GCA_004024925.1 Scalopus aquaticus | reverse complement strand
CAAATGCTGGAAAGGATGTGGAGAAAAAGGAACTCTTCTACACTGCTGGTGGGAATGTGAACTGGTCCAACCACTATGGAAAGCTGTATGGTGATTCCTCAAACTGCTAAACATGGAGCTCCCATACGACCCAGCAATCCCACTTTTGGGAATTTACCCAAAGGACACAAAAACACTAATCCGAAAGGATACATGCACCTGTATGTTCATTGCAGCACTATTCACAATAGCAAAAGTATGGAAGCAACCCAGATGTCCAAAAATAGATGATTGGATCAAGAAGATGTGGTACATATACACAATGGAATACTATTCAGCATTCAAAGAAGATAAACACATGCAATTCGCAGCGACATGGATGGAATTAGAGGGAATCATACTCAGTGAAATAAGCCAGAAAGAAAAAGAAAAATATTGAATGGTTTCACTTATAACAGGACTATAGGGAAACCAAATAGGAGAGAGACACTCAGCGGTGGGGGGGGCGGGGAGGGGAGGATAAGGGCACAAAACGGAAGAGAGGAGAATACAGGGGACCATGGAGATGGATCACGGGTGAATTGGTGGTGGGCTGCCCAAGGGTAATACAAAATGTAAGAGACATAAATAACAATAAAAAAAGAAAAAAAAGAAACTATGCAAGTATAAAAAAAAAAAGGTAAAAAAAAATTTTCCCAAAGACCCACAGTGGTCATGTTATAAAAGATAATTATCCAAACAGAAAAGACTTCAGTGGTGGGAATTAAAATATGAAGGTGGGATGAAGTCTATGCTTATCATCCCCACCACTGAACTCCCCGACTCCTGATGTGTGGGCATCTACATTTGGTCTTGGGGTCCTGCCAAGAAAGCCCCCCTTTTGGCTTCTTCCTGAACAGCTGGAGGAGGAGTCACAGAAGGATGTGGAGACCTGATTATAGTCAGCAATGCCTAGAGCCTGAGCTTTTTTAGAGAGGGTTCCCTCTCAAATCACAGAACATTCAGGGCCAGACACCCCATTCCCACCACTGGGGCACCTGGTGTCAGCCAGAGGCACCAAGATTCTACAGAAGAAGTAGATGATCAGAAATTAAAGGCACCACTCTCCCTCTTTGGGCTTTGATTGGCTCTTGATAAAAGCAAGAATTTGGACTAGAATCCAAAGATTCCTCCAGCTCTAACATAGTAACGTAGCCATGTGCCGTGTGCAGGGAGGATAGGGGCTCTGAAATCAGATGGAACTCTTTGGAAACTTTATTTGCTGGCCCTGTGATTTTGAAAGTTACTTACTTTCCAAGCCTCAGTTTCCTCCTGTATAGGAGAGACCACGTGACCTAGTGTACACAAAGCAATGGATTAAAAGAAAAAAGTACATAGTAAGTAATTTAAAAATGGTAACGAATATACCTTTCTCAATGAAATTTAAGGGACACTCAAGGACACACATTAATACCAAAAAGCATCCCAGTCACTCCATCCGGCAGTTTATATTCAGTCTGTGTGCCCCACAGTGTAAGCGTTTTCCTTTCCTACCTGATTCCTATCTCACCAGTGGACCACACTGCTTTGGGGTTGTCTCTGGGAGGCCCAGGATGAAAGCCTCGCATGCTTGACCTTGTTCCAGTCTACAAACATTGGTCCTCATACACATCTCAGGCAGATTAAATTTCTGTAAATACTGTTCCCCTCATCTCACTCATGTGCTGCACGGCTTTCAACCTTTTCTGCCTGTTTTAGGGGGCCTTTTTTTCTCTCCAAATCCTCTCAATTTTTAAAGATCCAGCTCAGGTTTTCCCTCCTCTGTAAGGTCTCCTTGAGCTGGTATTGAACTCTTGCCACACTTGGTATGGGCACTGTGACACACTACCCCACCACGCTCACTGCCACTTTAACTGGAGTCGTAATCATTCCCATGTTAGGCCTTGAAGCTTTTTTTTTAATTGTTATTGAAGTACCATTGTTTAACATCCTTGTTAGTGTTTCGACAGTATAGGATGTCCCCCCTCAGGTGTAGTCTCCATAACTCTCGCCACCTAAGCACCCATAGTCTTCTACCTAGTCCATTGTGCCCTGCCTGGCCACCCCCCTCCACACATCTGAAAGCCATTGATCTATGGTTAGTTTTCAAGGTTTGGTTTTAAAGTTTGTCACTGTCTGACCCTTAGTTTGGTTTCTCTATATTCCACATTTAAGTAACACCATCTGGTATTTATCTTTCTCCTTCTGGATTATTTCATTTAGTGTAATCCCTTCCAGCTCCATCCATGTTGCTGCAAGTGGCATGAGTTTATCTTTTTTAATTGCTGAGTAGTATTCCATTGTGTATATACACCACATCTTCTTGAGCCAGTCATCTGTTCTGGGGCATTTAGTTTGTTTCCCTATGTTGGTTATTGTGAATAGTGTTGCAATAAACATAGGGGTGCAGGTTTCCTTTTGAATTAGTGTTTTTTTTTTGTCGTCGTTTTTTGGGAGGGTAGATGTCTAGGAGTGGAAGTGCTGGATCATGTGGCAGACCCATTTTTAATCATTTGAGAAACCTCCACACAGCTTTCCCTAGGGGCTGGACCAGTCTACATCCCCACCAACAGTGTAAGAGGGTTCCTTTTTTTCCACATCCTCGTCAGCACTTGTTTCCGGTGTTTTTGATAGGGGCCATTCTCACAGGTATAAGCTGTATCTCATTGTGGTTTTGATTTGCATGTCCCTGATGATTAGTGATGGTGAACATTTTTTCAGGTGTCTGTTGGCCATCTGTATGTCTTCTCTGAAGAAGTGCCTATTTAACTCCTCTGCCCATTTTTTCATTGTTTTTTTTTCTTTTAGTTGAATTGTATGAGTTCTTTGTAGATCTTGGATATCAGTCCCTCTAAGATGCGTGGTGTGCAAATATTTTCTCCTGGTCGGTAAAGTGTCTCTTCATTTTAGCTATGGTCTCTTTCACTGTGCAGAAACCCTTTGGTTTGATGTTGTCCCAATTGTTTATATTCTCTTTTGTTTTCCCCATTGCTGGGGACCAATCTGCAAAGATATCTCTGAAACTTATATCATGAAGGGTTTTGCCTATGTTTTATCCTATGTAGTTTATGATTTCAGTAGACTCTGAGGCTCATTAAGTAAAGATACCATGTTCTATAAACCCATGTGCCCTTATGCAAACCAATACAGAACTTAACACCTAGAAAATGAGCAATAGGAATTTCACTGATTAACTGGTTGTTTTTCCCTCTGTCACCTCGGTGATACCATCTGTAAAATGGCAGGACTGTGAACAACATCTTCTTCTAGCTTTGATGCTCAATAGATTTATGGTAGGGGGGAGCCCCAAACCTTAATCAAAAAAGGATAATAAATCTTAGCCATTGGCATAAATTGAATCATTTTCTGGATACAGCATTAGTGATTTCATAATACTTAATATCTCTGGACACTTGAGAAAACTAAGAACTACTGTTTCTCCCTCCACCAAAAATAAGAAATTTCAGAACCCCTGAGATGAATTATCACATCACCCAGTCGGGGAAGCAATCTCAGGAAGCTTCCCTAGAATTTAGCATGGAACTGCTGGTTTAATATTTTACTAATGATCATTTTTCACACAATAAGTAAGGTAATGGTGCATCCCAGATGCAGAAGAGATGGACCCTCTGCTCAAACCTCTTCAGAAAAATCACTGTTCTAATGAAGGATGGTGAAATTCCTTCTTAGAGTTTGAGGACACTTGTTTAAAAAAACAAAAACAGGGGCCTCCCTGGTGGCGCAGCGGTTAAGCACTGCGCTGTGGAGCTGTCAGCAGCGGCGACACGAGGTCGACGCCCGGCGGGGAGAATCCCACATGGCCCGGCAGACCTCTCCTGCCTCTCCCGCTGCTCCCCTCAGCAGTGTATTTCTGATCTGCCTGTTCTGCTCCCCACTCTGTCTCTGGTGAACCCTCTCGCCGCCCCACGCCTCTGGCCTGTACCCCAGTTTGTATGTATAAATAAATAAATCTTAAAAAAATAAAAATAAAAAAAAATAAATAAATAAAATAAAAAAACAAAAACTAAACAAAAGAGGGCACCTTTCTTCTGCAGTTCCCCTGCCACCATCACTGGGTTGGACACAGAGCAAGTGTTTATAAAGTCTTGGCCACTGAGCGTCGAGAGAGAATTAGACAGGGGTGCAGGATTCTAGAGAAAAGTGGCTCCCCTTTCTTAAATTTAACACCAAAAGGGTCCCCTTAACTTCAATCCATCTCAATCTAATCACAAGAAATTTCTATTTTATTCTAATCCTGTGAAAACCTCAGTCAAATCCAAATTGAGGAACAGCCTGTAACGTACCCATACTGCTCTTCAAAAATCTCAAGGTCCTGAAAGATAAGGAAAGATTAAGAAGCTGTCACAAACAGGAGATGAAAGAGACATGACAAGGTTAAGGTGGCAAATGCAATGCAGAATCCCGGATTGGATTTTGGACTTACTAAAGTCCAAAAGTCTTACTAAAAGTCTTACTAAAGAAAGACTTTAGTAAAAAAAAAATGATGAAATCTGAATAAATTGTGTAGTTTGTTTAGTAGCATTGTATAAGATCAATGCCTTATTTTTGATAAGCCTTCTATGTTTATGTAGGATGTTAATATAAGGGGAAGCAGAGTGAAAAGCATGCCGGAACTCTATTTCCACTACCTTTTGTAAGTCTAAAATTATCTCAAGGTAAAAACTTAAAAGGGGGAGACTGAGACGCACTGTCCCCAACATCAAAAAGACGAAGGTTTCCCTCCAGACATCCTCTTTCCTTCCAGTTTCTCATTTCCTTTGTGAACCTAACAGTGACTCTTAAAGGCTCTAGCTATAGCAACAGCAAGTCAGTTCAGCAATCAGAAAAAAAAAGAGCTGTTGGAAATGCATTTTCCAAATCATTGAAACAAACTTTTTTGAAGAACTATTTCTAAGAAAAGTATGCTTTTCTGCGCCTTCTTAGAAAAAGCATGGAAAACATCACTTAAAAATTCTTCATTATCCACAAGCATTAGTATAAAAACATCCCCTTTTGTACAGTATACGCTGCAATAAAAGCACGGGGGCTGGTCCACAGGGAGAGCCAGTTGTGGTGTTGGGTAGTTTGGTTCCACTCCGTAGACTGTTCTGCCTCCTCTCCCTATGCCGAACAACCCCAATGGCCCTTTAGAGAGAGAAGTGGGGACATCAGATGGGTGGCTTTGAGAAGGGGTGTCAGCTGGGGAAAAAGGGGCGTGGTATCCCGGCATCCTTGCAAATCACTAGAGCACCAGTCATGTCCACCAGTCTCCAGGTTTTCTGAGATGATTGTCATTGTCATCATCATCATCTTTCTGGGTCGTGACCAGAGTTCACTCTAAAAGGCACATTTCACTAAAGAAAGCCAGTGATGTGGGCCGAGGGCCAAATGAATCGATGATACAATGAGCATCACCGGATATGCTCTTGTGTCACTGAAATTCAGAGACGGCTGGGGCCGAGGCCTCACCAAGTAAAGCAGCCGGAGCACCATAGCCCCTGTTGGCTGGCGCATTGGTGTCCACGGACCCCACACACGCCTTGCCACACTACTTCCTTGGACTTGGTAAAGTTATTTACCAGGGGGGGCTGAAAACTTAGTCTTGAGGGTCATTTCCAGCATTAACATTCTAGGATTCTGCTCTTTGAGATGTGATTTTCTTTCATATGAAAACCTCCAATGCCATCAAAGAATAATTATCACCACTATGTGGTGCAAACCTCAGCCTTGTTAGTCAGGCAGGATCCTCTCATTTTTTTTAAATATATATTTATTATTATTATTATTTGTATCTTTTACATTATAGTGTATTTCCCGTGGGTTACCCATCACCGATTCCCATTTTGAAGCACATCTCCCCAGATCCCACCATTTCACACCTTGAAGAACATTGGTAGAAAGTGGCAATGCAGTGACTGCACAAATGACTCACTGTACCTCAACCCAAAACTTCCTCTTGTGGAAACTTATAGGTGCTGTAGGCTCAGGGGCCCATCCAGAGAAGGGGCACCCATTCAATGAACCCCAGATGAAACTGTGCCAGAGCTGCGGACTTTGGAGAATGTTTGAAGAAATTGTATTGATTTTTTTTCTTTCCTCCATAAGAAGTCTTGACTTGCCTCATTGTGATTCTGCGTGTAACCCAAAGCCAGGTGGAGAACTACAGATACAAGCTCTTCAACCTCCACATCTAAACTGAGTAACCAAAGAGGGAGCTCCTACGAGAGGAGGTCAAGCAGGAACTCAGCAGTGGGCAAATTTTCTGAGGTCTAGACTACAGGCTGCCTGAAGGAGAAGGGGAGGAGGGACAGAGGAGGGCAGGGAGGAGGGAAGGGGGAAGGAGAAGTCCCCCTCCCTCTCCCGGGCACCAAGTTTAGGAGAGCTTGGGGCTGCACTTCTCACCACCCCCAGACTAACTGGACTCCTTTGCCCTGACTTCAAGACCACCGCATTACTAGCCCACTTTGAGACAGAGGCATGGAATGCAAGGGACATGAGATCTGGGTACAGACAGACCTGGGCTTGCATTTTACTGCTGCCATTTATGAGCTGTTGCACTTTATGTATGTTACTGACTAACGCTATGACTCAGTCTCTTCATTAAAATGAAGACAACAGTTTCACTCAGCCACAAGGTTATTGGAAAGATTAGAAATAATGCACACAAGCTCCTGATAGCAGTGCTTAGGACATGGTAGTCATGGCAACCAATAACTGGTAGCTGTTTTTCTCCATTTCAAGTGAAAGAAGCCAGACACGAAAGGCCACATATTGTATGATTCCATTTATATGCAATGTCCAGAATAGGCAAATCTATAGAGACAGAAAGTATATTAGTGTTGGCAGGGGCTGGGTGTGGGGAACGGAGAGTGACTGCTAATGGATATAGGGTTTCTCTTTGGGATAATGAAACATTCTAGAATTAGAGAATGGCGATGGTTGTGTAACATAGTGGATATACTCAAAATCACTTAACTGTACACTTTCTGAGGGTAAATTTTTTATGTGAAGTGGATCTTAATTAAAAATTCTTTAAAATAAATTCTCTGTTCCTCAGTTTATGGATAGGAAAAGAAATGAAGGTTCTAAAATGGGGATAATAGTAGTACCCACCTCATAGGAATTTTTGTGAAGATTAAATGAGATAATTTGTTAAAAAATTTTAGACTAACGTTGGCACACTCTGTGTGCCATGCCCGACATGATGATGATTACTGTTTCTGCTGTTATGCCCATCACCATTTTTACTACAGATAGCGTGGTCTAGTAGTCAAGATTATTGGAGTTCAAATCCAACAGACCTGGTTTAAAATCTGACTTCACGTTTATCAGCAAATAGTATAATAGTTAATGGTTTAACCATTATATGCAGATTATCTAGATCAAAATCTTGGCTCCACATATTTACCAGTTCTCTGAAATTAGGAAATTTTCCCATCTTTCTGTGACCCAGTTTCTGCATCTGTAAAAAGGGAGTAATGATAGTTTGTACCCAATTAGTTGACATAAAAATTAAATGATGTCTCCGTTAGGATGCTTTTGGATTTAAGTTTCAGGAATCTGGTTCAAATTGCTTTAAACCAGAAAGATGGGAAAGAAAAAAGGAATAGAAAAGAGAAAATAATAGGGAAAACAATATAAGTCAAGAAAGAGAAAAAAAGGAGAGATAAAATAGAGAGGGCTGTTTTCACCAGCTGTTAGTTATGGGATGTTTCTCAGCACCGTCTCTGCCCAAATTTTCCTGATGCATTTTTTAAGATTGTTATCCCTATTCCTTGATTGTAAACTACTTCAGTTTTTTTTTTGCTCATAGGCAGAAATTAATAAACAATGCTGCCTGTGTTTCACATGCTTTGCTATTGCCTTTGCTCTCTGGGAGTACAATTATTCAGGAGATTCTGCGAAATAATTGCCCAGTCTATGGTATCATTCAGAATGGTATTTTGAACAGGCCAATATGATGCCAAAATACCCCCTAAAAGGCAATTAATGCAACAGGAAGCCAGGAACCAAAGTCTTGAATTGGAGATAAGACTCCATCACCCCATTGCTCTAGGGGTCCCACAATGTTGGCTTCAAATTCATCACCAAAATAGGAAATAAAACAGAATGCACTCTCCAGGTGGCAGCCTAAGTGTAGAAGAGCATCTTATCACCATATTTAGGATTATAGAACAACGAGGTGGGTTATGCCTTTAATAAAGATGAATCCTCGGGCTTTGCAAACAGAGACCCTGAGACTCAATGAGGGAAGCCCTTCCCAAGTGGGACCAGCTGGGCTTCAACAGGGTTGAATGTACTTCCCAGCCTGTGCTCTAACATGGCGCGACACAGACCAATGTAACTGATTTCTCTTTCCTCCTTCAGTCCATCACAGCAACTGATTTCAGCACACACACACACACACACACACACACACACACACACACTGAGAGAAGGAGGTCACCTGGAGAGGTACCAATTCTGTGTCTTGATGATAATTTCACAAATATTTCACAGATATTGATCTAGAGGCTGCTGCTTGTCTAAAAATGGTAGGTCAAGGTTTTTATGGCTTTCCTTTTGGCCTAATTTGGTAAGGATCCAGTTAGCAGATCAGTGTGAGGGATGAAATGGGAGTATGAATATTCCTTAGCCTCTGACTTCTGAGCAAGATCAAGGGTCCAGGGCTTCTACCAAGTCTGGAGATTACTTCTCCTAAGTCGCCAGAAGGAAGGCACACGAGTTGAGGCTCCAGAAAGCACTGACCCACCTGCCATTTCTGAAAATCCTGAGATCTCCACAATCACAGTAAAAGAGGAACATTTCCTTGTATTCCCAGTGACCACTGCCTGGTTCCCATTCAGCCGCCAGGGAGGTGCAAATTGGTGGCCATCCTGTGGGCTCACACCTACCTTGCTGGAGCTTCCACAGGAGTCCTTGCTGCTATAATTGTGTATCTCATTAAGATGGGTCCGATCGGGATTTCAATCAGCCCTGATTTCCTCTCTCTCTCACACACTGAATTCAGAACTTTGATAAACATTTCAAAAATATTTTCTAATTTTCAGTGACAGGATAAATAGCCTTTGGCCTTTAAATCAATGACAGAAAGAATTTCTTCAGACACAGGAAAAATAATGATTCTATTTTGGTTCCCAGATTGTTTGTTACACAGTCACCTGGAGCCACACAATACCAGAAGCTTTGCCAGAACAAACTGCCAATAACTGCTCATGTGAGCAGAAGAAAACCCTGCCTCTTTCCCTGCTTTTCCCCTAGGGGGTTATGGTTGCAACCCCACAATCCTACTAGCTTCAATTTCTTCCTCCCTTCCTTCCCTTCTTTCTTCCTAACCTAATTCTATTTATGTAATAAGAACAAGACATACCTCAACTTCCTTCTACCGGTTTCCCCCTCTGTTGTGCCCCCTTACCACTCTGGGAATTCCTCTTTGGGGACTCACAGCCCTGAGGTAGGGGTACATTCAGTTGTTTCCCTGAACAACACATTATATATTCTTTTAACCTCACTTTATTCTTCCAGTCACTTTTATGGCTCTTCTCCAAACGTTGGCCAATGCAAACAAATCCATCACTTGTACAGATGAAAATTTTCAAGTCTGTAAGCAATCTTGGATCAGCAACTACAAGACATAAGCATTCAAAACATTCGCGGTACCCCCAGTATGAGCGTACGTGTGTGCACACACACCCACGTGCTCACACTGGGTGGCCAGCGATTTCATGGACAAGGTGAAAACTCTAAAGGAATTCAGTTTCCCTTCATTTCACCCAAGTAGAAATTCAAAGAGAAACGTAAGGTCCACCTCCCCAGTCTTGCCCAAGCATTTCTCTTCAATGAGATTTTGGAAACTCAAACCAGGTATCAGTCAAAGATACCAAAATGCCTCCACAGGTGTACTCCCTGCTTATTACCAAGCGTGATCTTGCTCCATTGAGAGGCACTGGATGGGAGCATGTTCCGGCTCAGCACTAGCCTGTGTGGGAACAGATGACCTATAGATAAGCAACTCTGAGACTGAATTTAGTGTTACCTAAATGTCAGGTGGGATCATTCTGGAAAGTAATCCCTTGCATTGTACTAAGGAGAGGAGGCTGAATTTCTTTTCAAAAAGTGTACCCATACCATTACCTCTTCCTTCAAAGGACATCTCAGAGTTGAGACGCCAAAGTGGCTTCCAGCAAATGGGAGGGCACAACAGTCTCTCCTGCCTCAGTGGTATTATTGCCCTTGGTGTGGAGACAGAATCGCTGTGACACTGACAGCAACCCAACTCCCCCCCCACGCCCCCATTGATTTTGATTGTGGGGCCTCATAGGCATAAATCACTGCTACTTGGTTGGGCCCACTGTGCATGTTAGCACATTTAGATGTTACAACTTTCAAGTGATTTTATCCCAGTGGTGAAGGGTGAAGGAAGCAACTGTCTATGGGACAGGGCTTATGAAGAGGTGGCCACTTTGGATTCCCTGTGTCACACGACCCCAGAGCCCTGCGGGCAGAGATACACAGCCGTCCATGGGAGCTAGCAGGGCTTTGCTGTTTGCCCACCCCTTAAAGTAAGTATACTTTAACATTACAACTTATCTAAGACAGAACTTGCAAGCTGACCATAGAGCTGAGGCATTCAGCAAGGGAGGGGGAGGGAGAGGGGTCAGAGCAAGGGAGGGAAAAGCACAAGGGACTGTGGAGATGGGTCAGGGGTGCAATGGTGGTAGGAGAACCACAGGGACTGCACCTGAGGGGAGAAATCAAATACTGTCCAAAACTGAGTAAGAATGTAAGAAAATAAATAAATAAATAAATGTAATAAAATATGACAATATTTCTTTTCCATTTGTATCTGTGAGTTCTGGTGCAGAGGGGAATCATAAATGTATCCATTCATCTACCTATACGGAAGCTGATAATGGCTTTCTCCTTCCATTTCAATTGATAGACGCAATATGTGAAAAGGAAATTAATGTCAATCGTATACATCAAAAGCAATTTCAAGAAATCTTTTGGTCAAAGAAGAAAGTTTTTAGCTCCTGCTGAGCACTGCGGTAACGGGCAATCTGTGTCCCTGCACAGACGCACTTACCACACCCGCCTGTGCTTCAGGCGGAGCCTTTCTGGGAGCACACTGGTTGACCGTGTTTTTATTCTGCCTCCATGTGCAGACATCCCCCCCCCCATACACACACAGCACATCACAGTCCGTAACTACATCACGTACAAGCTGGGCATGGAATGAGAGTGGCTTATGCAGAGGCCAGCTCTGCTCAGAGCTAGGAAGAGAGGCCAGATGGCTGCTGGGAATTTTTCTGCCACTCCTGATGCTCTAGACACACCCAGGTGGGAATGCAGTAGCAAACACGCATGCTAGCTTCTCTGGACTTGTCAAAGCATGAATACTTGTGCATCTCAGAAGGATGGAGGAAAAATTATTGTATGGGGCCTTTGGGAGGTTTGGATGAGATCATGAGGGTTGAGCTAATGCCCTGTGACTTGATCCATGCCCTTTTAAAAAGAGAAGAAAATTTGCTTCCTCTCGCTCTCTTTCTACCCTGGAAGGATATGGAGAGAAGGTGGCTGTCTATAAGCCAGGAAGAGAGCCCTCACCTGACAACTGAATTGGCTGGCACCTTGAACTTGGGCTTCCCTGCCTCTAGAACTATAAGAAATAAATTCCTATTATTTAATCCACCTAGTGTATGGGACTTTGTTATGGTAGCCGAAGCTGACTAAGACCAGCATGGATAGCTTAACCACAGCATTTGCTGGTTTGTAATCCTTCTTTATTCTTAATCCTGGGTTATGCATATAGTAGGTCTCAACAAATGGTTAATTAATTTTAACAAATAAAAATTGTTCTTCCTTTAGTTGCTGTATTAGTTTCCTGTGGCTGCCGTAACAAATTACCACAAACTTGGTGGCTTAAAACAACAGTCTATTGGGCCTCCCCTGTGGCTCAGCGGTTAGGCGCTGCGCTGTGGAGCTATCAGCAGCGGCGACACGAGTTCGACACCCGGCCAGGGAGATTCCCACATGGCATGGCAGACCTCTCCTGCCTCGCCCGCTGCTCCCCTCAGCAGTGTGTTTCTGTCCATCTGCCTGTTCTGCTCCCCACTCTGTCTCTGGTGAACCCTCTCGCTGCCCCCAGCCTCTGGTCTGTACCCCAGCTTCTATGCATAAATAAATCTTAAAAAAAAAAAACAGTCTATTCACTCTCAGCTTCGGAGGCCTGAAGTCTAAAATCAAGGTATCATCAGGGCCATGATCCCAAGTGAAGGTTCTAGAGAAAAATCCTTCCTTGCTTCTCTCAGCTTTTGGGGCCCCCAGATGTTCCTGGGTTCGTAACAACGTAACTGCAATCTGTGGCTCCGTCTTCACAAAGTCTTCTCCCCTGTGTCTCTGGTTCTCAAAACTCCCTTGCTTTTCTCTTATCAGGACCTCAATCATTGGATTTAGGGCCCACCTGCATTGTGGGTTCCCAGACCCAATTCCAACAGCGACATCCCCACACTGACAAGTAATTCTCAGACACCAGCAAGTTGTTCAAGAATTCGACTCAATTCTGACACTATTTGCCCAGAGATACTATTAGGTCCACAGGTTCAGGCTCGGTCTTCCGAGACTTCCCTCCACGCCCCAAGCCCCAGGCAGCTACCTGCGTTTCTGATGAAGCAACTACAGACAGGAATTCCCACCACCTGCCCTTGGACTTCAGGTGCTTGTCACAAGCCCAAATTATTACCTGGGCTGCTGACCAACTGGCTGTAAGTCAGAGCTTCCAAGGACACTCTCCTTCGGTTCAAATAATTTTCTAGAATGCAGGAAGCCTATTTACTTACTACATTACCAATTTATTACAAATGATGCTAAAGGATAAAAACAGCCAGATGAAAAGACTCAGATATGGGGGAAAGGTGCAGAGTTCCCAGGCTCCCTCCAGGTGTACCACTGTCCCCAAATCCGCATGTGTTCACCAACCCAGGAGGCTTCCAAGCCCCCACCCCTTGGGTTTTTATGGAAGCTAACTCATTGGCCATTGGCAATTGATTCAATTTCCAGCCCCTCTCCAGAGGTCAGGGATGTGGGACTAAAAGTGCCAACACTCTTAATTACATTGTTGGGTTCCCCTGGCAACCAATTCTGATCTTCAGTTGTTTTTCAAAAATTACCTTCATTCACAAAGCAAAAGACATCTTCATCACTCTCAACACTTAGGAAAGTCCAAGGGCTTGGGGGCAGGTGTGAAACAAGAGCTGTGGACGAAGACCAAATATGTATGAGCAATATATTTTTTGTTATCTGAATGATATACACATACATGTGATTCTTGTAAACCACTATATCACACCATCCTAAATCCAGGCTGATCTCATCTTAAACCAATTTACCTCTGCAAAGACCCTGTGTCCACATAAGGTCATATTCACAGGTCCTGGAAGTTAGGATTTGGACATATTTGGGGGGGGGAGGGGACAGAATTCAACCCACTACTCTCATCATGTTCAAGATTTCTTTCTTATTTTTCTGCATAGAAAAACTTGGGTGTAGGCCAGAGGTGTGGGAGGTGAGAGACAGAATGGGGAGTAGAACAGGCAGATTGACTGAAATACACTGCTGAGGGGAGCAGCAGGCGAGACAAGAGGTCTGTTGCACCATGTAGGTTAGCTCCCTCGCCGGGGATCGAACTCATGTCGCAGTGGCTGCCCATAGCTTCATAGTGCTGAGACTTAACCCCTTGTGCCACCAGGGAGGCCCCGATTTCTCCTTTTCTTAGGGACACTAATCCCATCCTGAGGGCTCCACACTCATAACTTCATCTAAACTCCCTGGCCGGGATCAAACTGAGGCCTCAGGAGTGGTAGCACTGAGACTTAACCCCTAGGCCACCAGGGAGGCCCATGTTCAAGATTTCTTAAAGTTATATAATGTTATACTTCAATTAAATATATATATTGACTTATTACAGATGTAGCCATCATGAGATCATTTTTTTATTTTTTTATGCCTCTGGGACAGGAACTTCAGTGAAAACATGAGCCATGCTCAGAGGTTTTGACTTAGAAGCAGGGGGAGGGCCTCCCCGGTGGCGCAGCGGTGAAGCGCTGTGCTGTGGAGCTGTTGGCAGCGGCGACGAGAGTTCGATGCCCGGCTGGGGAGAATCCCACATGGCGTGGCAGACCTCTCCTGCCTCGCCCGCTGCTCCCCTCAGTGGTGTATTTCTGATCTGCCTGTTCTGCTCCCCGCTCTGTCTCTGGTGAATCCTCTCGCCGCCCCACGCCTCTGGCCTGTACCCCAGCTTGTATGTATAAGTAAAAAAAAAAAAGGAAGCAGGGGGAAAGGAAAACTACAGGACTTCTCAATCTGGGCACTGTGCTGGGCTGGAAACTCCACATTTGCTTCTGTTTGATGCTATAAAATAAGGATCACTGTGACCAGGCTGCAGAAAAATCACTGAAGCTCAGAATAACGTGCACAAAGAGTGCCAGCAATCTGTGAGCCGGCCCATTGCAGACTAGGTCTGTGTAACCCCGCAGCCTCACACTTTTGGGGTTTGCACAACTGAGTGCTGCAGCCTCAGAGTCAATATCCTTGACCCCTAGAGGGCAGAATGGCATCATTATACAAATACAGGGTTGACTTTCGGTTGAGAAGAGCTGGCAGCGATGTGGTGGCAACGGAGAGCTGGGGAGGACCCACACCTCCGCAAGCTTCCCCACCAGCTGGGTGTGCCTGCCTCCCTCTGCAGGGAACACCTTCCAGCTCCAGATCCTAAATAGAGATAAAAACCTAAATGAAAATCTTTCAGAGAACGCAGCACCTGCTCTGAAATACCTTCCAACAGCAGACCAAATCCTTTCTGGGAGCAGATTTGATCAGAAGGAAAAATGGAAGAGAGCAAGGGGCTGCTGGGGGGGGGGTCCCATTGAAGAAGGGGGAGCTGGAAGCTGGTAACTTGGGGCCAACAGGCACTTCTTTTTGCCTCGGGTTCCCATCCATAAGCATATCTGCATACCAAAGGTATGGGGACTAGAATGGCCTCCTGGAACTGCTTGATTCTGGCTTGAGCAATGTTTTATTATGCATGGAAACACAAGTCATATACATTGATCTGAGAGACACATCCAAGTTAGGCCACCAAAGAGATCAGAAAGAAAAAGGAAACTTTTTTTAAGCCAAAATGTTTTTTTTTATTTTATTGAGACATAACTTATGTATTGCAAAATTCACCAATTTAAAGTGTACAGTCAGTGGTTTTAATATACTCACGATGTTGTGCAATTACTGCCTCATCAGAGAAGGGAACATTTTGGGGAAAAAAATTTAAATATGTATAATGGAACACTAATCAGTGATCAAAAAAGACAAACTCATGCCATTTGTGGCAACATGGATGGAGCTGGAAGGGATTATGCTCAGCGAAATAAGCCAGAAGGAGAAAGATAAATACCGGATGGTGGAATATAGAAAAACCAAACAGAAGATCAGACAAAGACAAACATTAAAACCAACCCTTGAAAGCGGACCATAGATCTGAGGCACGGGAGGGAAGGGTGAGTAAGGAGGGGCAGCACGATGGCCTACGGGTGCTTTGGTGGTGGGAAAGCTACAGCGACCACACCTGAGGGGAGAAATCCTACACTGTCAAAACACTAACAAGAATGTAAAACAATAGTACTTCAACAAAAATTTAAAAAGAAAAATTTAAATTTTAAATATTTTCTCTAAGTAGAAAAGTGCTAAGTGAGGTATATAGAGATGCCACTCTCTATGAGTGAGGCATATATACAATGCCAATCCTAGAATACAAGTCAACATATTCCTTTTTTTAAGATTTTTATTTTATTTTTTAAGGTTTTTAAAAAGATATTTATATACAATGCCAATTCCAAAATATAAGTCAACATATTCTTTTTTTAAAGCTATTTATGTTTATTTATTTTTGCATAGAAGAGCTGGGATGTAAGCCAGAGGTACAGGGCGGCGTCGGAGGTGAGAGGATTCACCAGAGACAGAGTGGGGAGCAGAATAGGAGGATCTACTGAAATACACTGCTGAGGGGAGCGGCAGGAGAGACAGGAAAGGTCTGCTGCGCCATATGTGGGTTAGCTCCCTGGCCAGGGATCTAACTCAGGTGTTGCTATGGGCTGTGGTAGTGATGGCGCTGACACTTAACCCCTAGGCCACCAGGGAGGCCCAAGTCAACATATTTTTTAGGCAGAAGCAGGAAATCAGAACAGTATAATTAACATCCCAGTTCAAGATAATATTAATAAATATTTACAAGAGAATAACTATACATGGAACAGCAAACAGAACAAACAGGCTAAAATAAAACAAGGGGGATTGGAATCAGATATGTGGAGGACTTCCTGACTATCACAGGAATAAAATGTTGATCCAAGGAGATACAGAGCCCATCAGCCAGAGATACTCAGAAACCTGAAACATGTATCTATTTGGCTTCCTAATTGCATAATAGGAGGAATGTTCTCTTCCTCAATCTTTTAAGAGAAAAAAATATTCTTTACTATATATTGGCCTCCCCCAAATAAATATTAACCCATATTTGTTTTTAACATTTTTGCATAATAGTGATTGGTATTATTTTCTGAGTGTTACAGCAATAATTGTGATTATTTTATAGATTATACTTACTAATATTTATAGACAATCTCTTAAGGGCCACACTCTTTTCACACATAAATGCTCATGCCTGCCTTTAAGGTAATATGGAGACTGAAATGATGTATTCTAGTGCTCAATCTCCATCGTGTGGCTAATCAATGCTACAGCAGGAATTCAAGGCAAGTTTGGATGACGTCAAAGTCCAGATTCTTTCCACTACACTAAACTGCCTGAAATGGCCAAACTTTACATTTATCAGTTGCATTTCTTAAGTGCTGTGTGAGCTCCCGCAGGGCAGTGCTGCATTTGACTTCTGTCTTTCCCACATTTGCTCCTCCTCGACAGCTAATCATCCCGCCAGTCTAGTTGACACCTCCTCTTCCTAGATATACATCGAAGACATTCATTCCCTCCATCCTCAACTCCGTTACCTTTCAGCCAGCTGCCAGCAGCCGTCACAGGGAGTATGAAGACCACCGACTGTTTCTCTGCCTCCAGGTTTGCCTTTCCAAAGACAACTTCCAAACGTTGAAGCTAGAGACGGCATTCTAAAATGCAAATCTGACCAGCTCCACCCTCCCCTACAACTCTTCGGAGGCCTTGCTATGTCTCCCACTACTCTCTGCACTCAAAATATAGTTCCAGGCTTTTGCACTGCTGTTCCCTTCACCTGGAATGGCATTGCCCACCCTCCTTACCAGGTTCACCCCCCCCACACACCTATTGTGTCCAGTCCTCCTTCCTTGATTGCCGAGGTTGCATTTAGGATTCCCTCTCTATGCTCCTAGAGAGCTGTTCAAAGGCAGTGACCACAACTTTTCATAAACGTTTTATGAATTTAATTGAATCAGAAAACAGAAATGCTTTCTGATTTATCCTCAGCAATAAATCATAAACTGGGAATGATAAATTTCCCAAAACTGTTTGAATGGAAGAATGTATGGTAAGGGTCTGAACTCCAAATCAGTGCTTAGTAAATGCCCACCAGTTAAATGAAAGCGTTGGTGAGATTGTGTAGTTTCTGCTCCATATTAATTGAGTTGTAACAGAAAGGATTCACTTCTCTCTTTGTACTCAAACTCATTGCGGACAGCACAGCTGGGCCTTTACCCAGGCTCCCAGAAATAGAGGGTGGGGATGTATTTCCTTCGCAGGCAGGAGAAAAATGTTCCATGGTCACTAGGTAATTCTCCTTGCTGTTATTAGTGCCCAAAACTGCTTTCCTTGAACAATTCAAGCTTTGGGTTAGTTGCCATTACCAAATGTGCTAACTCCCCATGACAACAGATTCATTCTGGCTTAAGCTTACGAATACAAAGCAAGGGGTACATCGTGAGCACTTTAATGAGGTCACAGCACAGAGATGAGGCGGATAATTTAATTTGCTTTCTCTGGAAGGTCATTTCTCCTGAGGAGAAAACAACTCTCCCTTGGGGTGTCAGCGCCTTTCCTGGCATCTTTCCCTTCTGTGTTGTTCTTTTCTGGCTCTCCTTGTTCCTCAGGGAGATAAGTGCTTATATTTTAAAGGCGATTAGATGATGATATTGGGGGTGTGAGAGAGTTAGTAAAGGTGGGCAGAAGACAAGTAGTAAGTACTTTTAAAAGGAAAAGTGAAAGTGTATATGTTCTCCTTGATTTTACAAGTGGTTTAGAATGTGTCGTGAAGAAAAGGAAAGGAGCTTGTGTCACGGACCATCTTGTGTGAAGCAAGGCAGCCGCCACGTTCCCTGAGTGTCTTCCCTGATTCTGCCTTGACCACCCTTTGGTCTCAGACATGTCCTGGGTTCTGGAGCTAGGCGGTGACAGTCGCAATGGTGGTGGCATTCGCGGTGGCAGTGGTGGCCTCCACGACTTCTGCTCCCTGCCACCTGGCATGGGACTCATTCAGAACCGCAGACCCATGGGTCTAGGCCAGTGTGGCCCCAAATCCCAATCCCACTGACAGGGGCTAGGGAGAAAGGGAAGCGCACCGGGCTTAGTGTAGGGGTCGGCGTGCACACGGCACAGGCTACACGCCGACGCTGTGTGGTTAATAATCTGCTTTCTTTGAACCAAAACTCTTATTTTGAACTGAGAGTCCGACCCCAGTGATGCCTGAAGAAGTGTCAGACATTGAGCCATCAGGAAAACAAGATGTTTTCCCAAGTCCTGGAAAACAGGGTGTACCTGGGTCAAGATGACCAAAGACCAGGGTGCCACGTGATGGCTGCTGCGGTGGGAGGTTCTCTTGTTAACTGTCTTTGTTTAGTTCACTAGAAAAAGGCCAGCTTGAGATGAGATGTTAGAACAGGTTTTGGGGGTAAAATACCCCATTCTCTCCAATCAATTGAATCTCCCCAATAGATTCAATTCCTGTCTGTTCGGTTGGCTGCTGGCAGCAACGAGCAACCCGATCAGCATTTCTGGTTACGCCACCACCACGTCCACATCAACAGCCACCAAAACGTCACAGGCCTCATCCCAGCCCCTCGTTCCTCAGGGACCCGCCCGGCTCCCAGTGTAGGCGACGCTCCACTGGCCTCCTGCTCAGTGCCTCTGCCCCTCCACCAACATCTGGGCCCCCCAAGGGGCCAGCACTCCAGCATCCTCTGTCCCCTCAGTACCCCTACGGCCAAGCAGCCGAGTCCCTACCACACCTCCCCAGGCCTGCCCAGGACCCAGCTGTCCCAAAGGCGGCACAATGCCAGGCGACCAAAGCCCGGCGGTAGTCCGGGCCTAGGCACTCCTGGCAGCCACCCCTCGCCACCCCTAGACACAGTATGAGACGGTGGGGAGGCCCACGGAGGCCATCAGCACCACCCACCCAACCACCAGCAGCACCACTAGGGTCCCCCACCTGGTGGGCCAGGTGCCCACAGCGAGGAGCTCTCCAACTCTGAAGGGTTTAAAACCAACTTGTCTCTTTTGAAGAGGCCTAGAGAGAAAACTTTTACACTCAGCATTACTGCTTGTTTGTTGGGAATCTGCCTGTTGATAGCACAGAGGATGGATTCACAAAAGTATTCGTGGAGAGCCAGGAGAAGTTTTTATCAACAAAGGCAAAGGACTGGGATTTATTAAGCTTGAATCTAGAGCTTTGGCTGAAATTGCCAAGGCTGAACTTGATGCTACACCTATGAGAGGTAGACAGCTTCGAGTTTGCTTTGCCACTCATGCTGCTGCTCTCTCTGTTCAAAATCTGTCACCTTAAGTTCCCAATGAACTGTTAGAAGAAGTCTTTAGCCACTTTGGTCCTATTGAAAGGCTGTTGTACGAAGGAAGTGAAAGACAAGATAAACAGATGGGATTACATCAAAATAAAAAGCTTCTGTACAGCAAAAGAGACATTAACCAAAACTAACAGACACCCTACCAACTGGGAAAAGATTTTTGCACACAATACATCTGATAAAGGACTGATAACAAAAATTTACAAGGAACTCACACAACCCAACAAAAACAAAGCCAATAA